>VZTL01003822.1:3860-17157 GCA_013400535.1 Scopus umbretta
GAGAAAGGGAAGCCAACAAGACAAAACTGTAGCAATTGTCCATGGAATCTCTCTGGCTTCATTCCATTGCATTCTCTGAAGAATTAAAAAAAATGGATAATTATGTTCAATTTCAGTTTTGAGACCAGCGTTATTTGTTAATCAAGGCAGGAATTCCTTGAAAATTAAATTCAGAAGTTGCTTTCCCAGTCATTTGCCTTTGAACACCAAGAAAATAACAGTCTTCCTAGTGTTTTCTCCAGAGATAGGCAAAAGGAAATTAATTTCGATATTACTGTTAAAAAAAAAAAAAAAAAAAAAAATGAACAGTTAAGAAACTGGATGGTTTCTGAAATAAAGTCCTAAAGAACTTTCTAAAATGTTCTGAGAGGTACCTATGGTAGAACAGATTTTCAAGCCCTATTCATACTGAGAACTATTTTGCTCCTTGAGTATTTGCACTGAAGTTACTGTGATTACTCAAAGAGCAAATTAGTGTCAGTATATACTAGATATAGCTCCAGTTAAACTCCGTGAACAGATACTATTAACTTCAGTGCTGGACTGAGAGTGTAGTGAGCCAGAGTCTGCCTTTATCTTTTGCCTATATTCATACTAAAAAGCCCTGAAAATAGAATTTGAGCAGTTAAGCATTAAGGCTGCACACACCATGCTGGAGAACAGCATTTGTCGTCTTCTGGCCATGATGAATTCTTCCTGCAGCAAAAGACAGTCTTTATCACAAGAATTTAGAAATATTCCCAGTCAAATGGGTAAGAAATTTTCTGCAAGATGGGAGAAAATGCAGTTGTGTAAGAGCATAAGACACCAGTCAGCTGAAAATGGATCTGCATCCAGCTCCCACATCTCCTGGATATAGGAATTTTTTCAGCCTTCATTCTTTATATTGGGGGGGAAGAAATTAATTCTTCATAGTCTTAGCCAAAGGTGTGTTCAAGAGTTAGATTGTCCTCTGGTGTTTATGGGCAATGTGGAAACATAGCACTGTAGTGAGTCTACATTCCTTGATAAGCAGATATGAACATCAGTGCTCCATTTAAAATTTTAAACTGTAATTGTCTTCTACAGAAAATGGGATTATGATTCCCACTCTAGTGGGAATAATCATGTAGCAACTTTTTTCATAGTAATGAAGCATATGGTGCTCAATTTATTACTGAACTTACTTTCACAGTAACTTAAAAACAAAATTGTGTTCTTATTTTTAAATGATTAGACATTTTAATCTTTGGAAGTCAAAGTCTTTGATTAAACACTGGTAGGTGATTTTGCTTTCTTTTTTTTTTTTTTTTTTGGAGGGTAAAGTCAATGTCTGTTGTTTGAACTGGCAGAGTATTATCTGCTCCTTCCTTGGGAGTAATACACTGCATATCTTATCTGACCCATGACCTAATGTCACAGTGACCCAGTGCTGTGAAACTAAGGTATCACACACCTCATATATTCTGTACTGAGAGTAAGTTCATATTGAGCTTCCTCCTGATACTATAAACTTATCTGATACCCTGACACTAGAAAGTGATGATCTAGATCCATCATGTTTCTCCAGTGGTTCTGTGGTATAAGGAGATAAGTCACTAAGGTGAAGGTCTATAAAACAGAAAAATAATCATCATTATACCTGAGAATATTGGCTTCCAAGGAAAAATCTCAGTGCTTTCCCTTTCATTCATAAAGAATCTTGCACATTTTGGGTGGAACCACAAAGTAAGTAGCAATTTTGAGAATTCATTACATATTTGTACAAATCCACACTTTAAAACAAAACAAAAAAAAAAGGCCAGTTCCTTTCTTAGGAGAGTCTGAAGTTTTGCAGCCCTAATATGTTTGGCCTGAAGTAAAGAAAAAGAAAGACTGGATAATTTTCTTCTTTCTAAGATTCTCCCACCTATGACTGAGGCCTTGTTCCTCCAAGAATAGAAAAGTATCCTCACACAGGATTACAGAGGACAATGGGCCTTTTTCTGAAGTGGCAGCTTGTTTATGTGCTCACAGTGCTTCTGGCAAAAAGGTTGTTGATGCCAAGTCTTCTAAAACAGGTATGCTCCCTCTTTCTGCCATCCATCCTAAGGCACATGGGATGGACTGGGATCTCCTCACCTCCCTGCGGCAGTGCCCACATTTTATATAGTCAGAGTACATTGGAATAAACATTACAGAAGTATTTTTCCCTCTGGATAAGTTACTAGCTCTAACCAAGCATGCAATTAAAAGCAGTACCTCAGAGTCTATAGTAGAACAACATTTAATGCAGCGCACAGAGCTCTCCGGTGTCCTATATATGCAGTCACGATTTCATCCCCAAAGTGACTGAGGTGGAGACATGACAAAGCTAAATTTCAGGGCTACCTGATTTCCTGTCAGTACGAATGCCACAGCAGCTAATCGCTCTGTGACCATGAAGTCTAAGTTAGGGTTAAGATAAACTTGGAGAAGTTATCTTCTAGTGCAATAGAACTGCATAGCAAACACCAATCCTCAAATATGACGTGACTCAAATCTCAGATGGCAAGTTGTCTAACATTTAACCCTACTGAATGACTTGGGAAATAGTATATACTGAAAGAGAGGGGAAATCCTGAAGCCACTTAATCAGTATGCTGGCTGATGAGCCAATGATGATAGCGACGACAGTGGACTGTTAGGCTTCAGAATGTTTTTTCCATTTTTGAATAAAAATAAAATCCTTTGAGCATCTTAGTAAAGCTAAGTTTTATCAAAATGATCTGTTTTCAGATTGAGAATGTCAGATTTGGATTCTATACTCTTCCTCTCTTTTTCTGAATTTCATTCTTTTGTCTGGAAATGACAGGCAAACCCATGCTAGGAGTCAGGAACAGTCCTACTGACTACTTCACTGAAATGCACAAAGACGTGGCTTTGGCTTAACAACATATATTAACAAAAAACAAATTTATCAAAACAAAACTCTACAGCTATACTATAAATCTAGACCAACAGCATCTTTCAAACCATGCATAGTCCGAAAGCTAGAAAAAACATAAATAGCATTTCTACCTCTTTCATTTTGCAAACCTTGTATCCAATTCCCACCGTTATCACTCCATTGGTGGTGTGCCAGCATCAAACTGGGATAACAGCAGGGAATTGGGCCTGTTGGTTTCTTTCTAATAAAAGGAATGGAAGTCAAAAAACAAAAAGCACCTTTTACAGCAAGCTAATGTAACAAAATTCCTTTGTGAATGTACTAGAATCAGCATATGGCAATTTAGCCCAACCCAGAACACATTCTTATTCATTAGACAATGTCCAGAGATTCTCTGGAGAGAATATCAAACATTATCTTGGAGGCTATGCTACAATAGCAAATGCTGAATATTTGGGGGGAAAAAATTCAAGGAGTGAATGTTAAATATGAAATAGGTATGAAGTTTTTTTTATTATTATTATTTTTTAAATAAGGTTTCTTCATCTTTAGAAAAGAGGAAAACTGAAGGATAAAAATCACTTAGGTTAGCCAACTGATTATATCTATTTTAACCTGCTATGGTTGCTTGAGAGCTGTTTTCCTAATCCCTGCTTTGTCATTAGGCTATATATTACCAGGATGGAAATGGCATCACTGCACCATAATTCAGCAATATGAATACAGAACAAGGAGAGTTCAGAGCTATCGGCAGCAGTACAACAGCAGATAATAAGACTCTGTTACTCAAGCAGAATGTGTTATGTAAAGACAATTGCAGTGTAGAAGCAATAGCTCTAATCAGGTTAATTAGGCTGTATTCATGTTTCATTTATGGTGCAAGTGCCCTGTAAATTCAAAGCAGTCTACCTCATCTTATTGCACCTCTTATACAGCTGACATGCTCTCTGTAACACTCAACACCATATATTTTCTTCCCTAAAAAAAAAAAATCCCAAGATAATTCCCACTGCTTTTTAAGAATTCCTTTTTTTCATTGTTTATGGCTAAAAGAAAAAAAAAAAAAAAAAAAAAAAAAAAAAAAAAANGCAGAAAAAAAAAAAAAAAGGAAAAGATACTGGTTGTATATAAAGCCTATGCCACATTAAAGTTCCTTCCTCTGCAACCAAATTAGGCACTTGGAAGTTGTTTGTGGAGGGCCTGTTTAATTGCATTTTTTTTATTTTTCATATATTTTCTTGCTTACTAACATGACATGTTGAATGTTTAAGAAAAATCCTATTGGCTTTAGAAAGTGTGGCTCTCACTTTTCTTCTTTTTATCCATTTCCTTAAAGTGATAGATTGTCTGTTTATTCCCTCAGAGCTAGCTGGAAGGATGTGTCTGCTTTGGAGAAAGCATTAGAGTCCAGTGCTGTGACCCTCAAACTCTAGCTGTGTCTCCTCTCCACTTGGTGAATTTATTAGGTTGTCCCTTTTAAGCAATAATGGGAACAACAATTCTGAGATCACTTTCTCCTCACCCCCAAGAAGCAAGCCTGGATAGAGAGGAGCTCTTAAAAAGAGAGGACATGCTGCAGATGAAGAGAACACAGCAGACTGCACAATCTTAATTATTTTTGCTAACTGTCTAGCAATCAGCTGTCTACATTCTGATTGCAAGCTTAAACTCAGTGTTCTCCGTTAAAAAAAGAAATGGACTACTTTCACTACCCAGTTAGAACAAATCTATTCATGCTGCACCTTAATTATAAAGCCTTTTATTAAATTTGAAAAATATTTTAACTCCATTTTATTATGTACGTGTCCCTTAGACATTATTTCAATATGCTGTTAACAGCAATGTTTAAATTAATAGTCTCTTTTATGGAGTTCTGTATATAAGATATATATATTCTTACATATTCTGTCTTGTGGAAGAGTGGCTAGTTGAGCACTACAACACAATATTACTGCGGAGATCAAGCTGTGGTGCTGATGAGCAGTGCCATAAAAGCAGGGTGACCAAAGCAGGAGAGTTGTGCGTGTTACCCCTGACAGTATTACACTGCTGCTGGGCATTTACTTCCATTCTGGCTGCAAAAAAAATGTGCCTGTAAGATATTTCTAACTACATTTGACAGTGCATATGTGCCAGCCAAGGTATGCTGCTGAATTTCACAGGGCCTGCAGACGTGGTGCATCTTGTCATATCTCACACGTTAGTTAGCACCCTAGAAGAAAACATCAGGTAAAATCCATACGCACTTAATTTTTCGCCGTCTGAATACACAGTGAACCAGCACCCTAGTTATTAGTCTCTTGTAACGGTTCATATGTCTATCATATATTTGTAAATATTTTACTAGACACGCATTTCATTTCAAGGAAGATCTGACTACTCATCCAGTTGCGTATCTTTCTCTTTATGAAAGCATGCTGTGATATTAAAATTCTTGAGATTTTTGGAGGTATCAGTAGTGAGGGTGCCCAAACAAGACAGCCCTCATTTGAATTCTGGCTTTCCCCTGTTTCTCCAGCCAGCACGGCTGCAGGGAGCATCGGCAGAGCAGAGGGGCCGAGCCACCGCCGAGTGCACGCCATGCGGCTGCATCCCTGATTCCATCTCAGGTGCACTGACACCGCGATAATAAACTTCCTTATTCCTTAGTCAGGTGGTATCACTCCAAGTAAATGAAGCAATCATATAAAGGGACTGTTTGGTGGGGCCTGCAGTAAATATATTCTCAGGCCCAATGATGGAGGTCTCAGGACCCATACGCAGGTTTCACCCTTCTCTTCCCTGATGAACACCAACAGCTGAGAAAACCTGGTTCTCCTCCTGAAGGATAGAGTCTAGCTGCCTGACTATGTACATTACTTGCAAGTATGTTGTACCTTTCCCAGCCTCAAGAAAATACCAAATATACATTCTGGAGTTCTCCTTCCTGCCCCCTCAGTAACCCCTGTACCCAAGTGGGGTTTTTTATGTGATATTTATATTACCATTTGACCAAAAGACAAGGTTAAATTCAAAGTAAGTGTTAAACACTTGCAAAAAAATATGTATAACTGAGGGAGCAAACTGCCTCCTGACTTAGTTTTGCTAAGGATTGGTCTAAATGTGGGAAATCCTGGATATATATTCCCAAGAGTGGCAGCAGCCAAAGGCCCATGAGAACCCACTGAGAAGGACCCAATGCTTTCAACACACTGACATCCTTCTGGAAATGTAACTTGGTTTTTATTAGATTCTTCTCATAAACAAAGAAACTAATTTTCCTCCTGTTTTCCTAGTATAAACTTTGACCATTAGCCGGAAGCTAATGTGAAGGTTATACTGACAAGGTGTGTCTTCCCAGGCATGAGTAACAAGGTATGGTTGGAATGACAGCCACAGTAGATACCATGGAAAGACAGTTCCTCATTGCGTGTCTATGATCTCTAAGGTATCTCAATCCTGAATCTGTGAAATCAATTGCAAATTCTCCTCTAAAAGTAGAGTTTCAATGTGACAGAGCAAGGTGTGTCTCCAAAGCTGTGACCCTTAGCAAGAGCAAATTGTCAGGAGATTGAAGACATGATTGGAGAAAAGCTAAATTATTTCAGTTATTATTGAAGAGATATTTTTATTTAATTTTGAATTTTAGTTATTGTTTGACTATATAGCAACAGTGTGGAGAAATTGAGGAAAAAATTAGCAAGCAAAATACATTGAAAATGAAATCTCTATTTCACATAGAAAGTAAATTGTAATGATGTGGTGATTGGAAGTTGTCAGCATTCGTGACCTCAGAAATGTTTGGTTTTTGATCAATCAATACACATTCTAAAATACACTTATTTGTCAAACCAACATGCCAAAAGAAACATGTGATAGCACATACCTTTATAAAAGAGAACCCAGCATGTTCACCTTTACTTTATCCCCATCATGAGGGGTTTGATATTAGCCTTGGTTTTAACCCTGGTGGGTAAGTAACCTATCTGCTTTGATCAATTTAAAATAATAGATTCAGGAAAAGGTTTCAGGCTCTAGATATAGTTCATTTACAAACATGAACTTTTAACATTTTATAGAAAAATTATTTTATGACAATTTTTTGTTGTTTAGGGAAAAAAGGCTTTTGGCTGTGTGCTGAACTAGAAGTAACGTTAATTAGAAAGAGTTATGCCATATGTACAAGATGAGATATAGCCTTTCATACTAAAATGCATTAACGTTTTGGTGTTTTTTTTTGCTTTGTTATTTCATTACTTTTTTTTTTTTTTTTTCCCCTTCTCTTTCAGGGAGCCAGCATCTTAATTACCGTAAGTAATTTTCCTATCAGCTAATATAATTATAATGAGTGAAATTCAAAATAGAATCTGAAAAGTATATGAATGTTTAATTTAATTTTACAACAGCTAATTTTGTCCAGGTGCAATACAAAAATGAACAAATTCATCTGTTTTGTTCCATACGTTCTAATACAGGTACTTTAATATGTTCTGTGCAGTCTCTATAATATTTTATGGAAACTGTTTCTTTGCAGAACCCGATTTCAGTGAAAACAAGGTTTATACATTTAATTATGAAAGTGTGCTTCTCAGTGGACTTCCAGAGAAAGGACTTGCAAGAGCTGGAATAAGAATAAAAAGTAAAGTGGAAATTAGTGGTATTGGGCCAAAACTTTGTCTTATTAGGGTAAGAAAAAGTATTCAATTTGAAAGGTAAAATTCTCTTCATACTTGACTTCTTTTTTAAGCTTTTGGGAAGTAATTAAGTTTCATCATGTGTTGTGCTTACTCAGGGAGAATGTAACTAACACTATTATTTTTATGCAGTGCCCTAAATTCTATTTGCGCTTTGCCAGGTAATTCTCAGCTCAAGCCAACCTTGGGCTTGAAGGATTTCTTCTGCTTTGTGGTCAGGGAGACAATGGCATGTAATTTGAAATGCACAATAATTTATTACTGGATCAATCCAATTGTTCCAAACTATACAACCTAGGATTATTTAATCAACTGATTTCGTAACCAGCAAACGAAAGTCAATAAAACATGCGACAGTGGCTGGATGTGATTCAATATTTAGCATAATTAATGTCATCTGGTGGCTTCTTTTTCTGCAGGGTCCCAAATGGCATTCTTTGTCATCCTCAATTACATATTTTTACTGCATGCTGAGTAATTACTAAGAGTTCTGATTATGTGAAAAACACTTTTGCCTTTAACAGAAGCCTATACGTGCTTCTAATGAATGTATTGAAACACATTCCTCAATTGCTTTACACAAACTCCACTTAGTCGTGTGTGTATGTGGAAGAAAAATGATCTTTTTAAAAGCTTTTATTTGGTAGATTGAAAACTGCAGATTTAAAAGACCAGAGACTGTCTGATAAATGCTTGTAAATGCTGTAGCCCTCCAGCCTGAATTAGCCTTCTGTTACTAGGTATTTTTATAAGTTCAAATTATAATAGATCTAGACAGGAAACATTGCTTTTCCATGACCTTTGCAAATGGCTGGACTTTTTTTGCAAAAAAACAAGGAAATAAGAGCCACACATCTGTACTGGTGAGTAGAAGGCTTCCCTGGTAGAGGAGGCAGAAGCAGTCTTGTTTTCACCCCATATCCTCCCCCACTCCTGCTGAAACAGCTCTTCGTGTGTCAGGGTGAGTCTCCACCAAAAATTGACTCCTGTTCCCTAAAACCTTCCAAACCACTTCACCTGCCCTCATGCATTTGGAAAAAAAGTTCCTGTTTCAAAAGTAAATACAGAAAAAAATGCAGGCAAGAAAAAAAAAGAGAAAAGAAAATCACAAGATTTTGGGGCAAGTTCTAAGCAAAAGGTAACGATACGTTTATTCCCTTCTGCTCTGGGAAAAGTTTATTTTGCTGCTGTTATATTTAAATTAGACAGTTCGGAGGGATGGTTCAGGGAATTAATCTTTCATCTGTAGCCTACTAGTTCACATTCAGCCCAAGCAAAAAGCTGTGTTCCCTGGGCGGTCTCCAGCTGACAATTTTTTCATCGCAAACCCACAAATAAGAATTGCAAGCTGTGTTCAAAACCTAGCAGACAACGTAAGTCCTGGCTGGGCCCCGAGGGCTGGGGAAAACTACTTCGCCCTGACCCTGCAGAGCAGTCCCAGACCTGCCCGTATGCAATATGCCAGAAGCATGTCCAAGAGGCAGCATGAGGGATTTGCTCTGTAACAGCCTCCTCTGTAAGCTTCAGTTACTGGGGTTGGCAGTGATCTCCACCAACAATAACAAAAATAAATATGAAAGTGCAGTCTCCAGCGATTTGCTGTATGAGGATTTAGTTTGTGTGGCTTTTTGAGAAATTAATCTGCTTCTTGCATCACATCACCAGCCTGAGGTGTCAGAGAAAAGTCTCTTTAAATTGTCAAAATATATAGAAGGGAAGGGTCCTCTGAGAAACTAAGCTAAACATGACCCATTCCCATGGGGTAGAAATCATTTGAGTTATGCATAGTTTAGCACAACTTTCTACTTGCTTGGATGTGCCCCAGGTTAAGGCCGGAGTGTGAAGTGCAGAGTGGGATTGGGGGCAGCGCCTGAGCCTTCAGCTCCACAGCAGAACATGGAGGGAAGGGCAATTTTTGTAATCTGCTCTCCACTGCTCAAACTAATGATGACTATCTGGCTGGCCCGGCAGCCACGTTGTTATTAGTTTCTGACTGCTCTCTGTGCTCTGTGACCCCAGAGAAGGAGATGACAGAGTTCACAACAGGAGTTAATGATGCTTTATGCAACATTAACTTTCTCCTGCAATTTCCTGCAGATCTTCCATACTACTTTTGGGTAGCAACCTGCTTCATGCAGCTCTTCTCTGGCTCATTTCTTCATACAAGTCAACCTTTGGCAATATGGATTATCTATGAAACAAAACAGAGTGCAGTGGCTGTGAAAATATCACAGTCATTTGCATTACTCTTCCTTTTATATGTGGAAATATGTATGTCGATACTAGGTATGGTAAATGACAAGTTTTCCCTTTGAAGAGGCTTTGCGTTATTTAGAAATATATTTCTGATGTCAGTAACGCTCTAGATGCTTATATGCATTGAAAAAGGTTAACTGAAAAAATTAAAGAGGAATTATATTCCCCTTTTGTTCTAGATTCACTCAATTGAAGCAGCAGAGTACAATGGTGTCTGGCCTACAAGCTCATTCTCTCGATCACTCAAACTGACCCAGGTACTAACTGGGCAACTTAGTAATCCCATCAAGTTTGAGTATAGCAATGGCCGTGTTGGAAACCTTATGGCTCCTGATTCTGTCTCGGATGATGGTCTGAACATCTACAGAGGGATTCTGAATGTGCTGGAGCTAAGTATAAAGAAGATGCAGCATTCATACAGCTTACAGGAGGTGAGCTTTTTGGTTTGGCCATTGTGGTCACTTTGTAAATAAATAAGCTTTCTCTTCAGATTCTTCTACCATATTTTCTGAATTCAGAAACTTGACATAAGCGTCACTGAAAAGAAACACCTAAGCCTGGGAAATCATGATTAAGTTGTTCTTATGGCACAATGTTTGACCGAGCTGTAGCCAAACAGGACAACAGAATAGCAGTTTTTTAATCTGGCTGATCAAAGTATTTCAGAAAATGCATTTGTAGTACTAGACCCTTAGAAAATCTGGCTTGGGGTCCTAGAGAAAGTAAACTCCTGTAAAAGCTGAAGCCTACATAAAATTTGAAAATTGTATTAAAACAAGCTTAAGCATACTTAAAGCTAAAATAACAGTAATTTGACCTTTTCACCAATCATATATACTTTAATCTCTTTGAGCTCCTCTTTTAGGAGGAAAACAGTATATATGCCATGACATTACTGTAATAGCTTTGACAGTTGCAGCTGATGCTCTATTGGAATTTCCACTGTTTTTCAGGTTTTAATATCTTCGTCGAGGTAAATCATCTGATATTACTATTCATGACAGAAATTGCAATGTGTTTAGTTTTTGTGAAACCATATTTACATTGATTAGACTACATTCGATTCAGAGATCAGCAAAAACCTTGAAATTATTATACTTTCATGTTATTTTTATTGAAAATGCAGACTGGAGTAACTAATTTTTTTAAAATTTATTTTTATGTAAGTAGAGTTGTTTCTGGGAAAGGAACTACATGATTTAATATTTTCATGCTGCTTGTTGCACATAAAAACTCGGGTGGTGGTGTTGCATATTCGGCAGCGCTATTTTCTCATATCTAGTTTTACATCTTCATTCTTTCTAATTCAGTTAGCAATATGTCCTCCTCTCACTGCTGAGAAATATATGTGACTTCACCTCCTAAAATCGTTTCCAAGTTTTGTTTGCTTTTCTCAGACAGCAACTGATAATGAACATTGGCACCCTTGCTTGACAATCTGAAGTCATTCTGTAAGGGAAGATAAGCATCATTAGTCCCAAAATCTGAACTGCAGGGAGGTTTAAAGGACTAACCTGGGAAAGTCTACATCACATCTTGTAGGGTGAGGGTATCTGAGCTAGCTGTGAGCTACACACAGCTAGAAAGTCCAGCTAGGCAGGAGGCCACTGAGGCTGGTGGACTGGGAATTCCCATTTAAAGTCTAGATATCTCTACCACACCCTGCAGTCTGCAGAGGAGCCCCATACCTGTATTTGCAGCGCACACGTCTTTCAGAAAGCTTGGGCAGTGTCTTCAGGAATACTGTTAAGCTAAAGATGAAGCGGGTATGTCGTGCCTCCCGGCCACCACATGACCATTTTGCTGTTCTGACATAGCCCAGAGCTGCTTTCTGGAGCGGCTATGCTATCAATAACAATAAAAAAAATCATGACAATAACCCTTCCTCCTAAAATACAATCAAATATTTTCCTCTCCAAAAATCTCTTCACTGACTGAGGAAATTTAAGAGATCTTATAAATATATATGCTTGAAATATTATTGAAGATCTGAGCTAGAACTGCAAACTCAAGAAAACCCACAGTCAAAACTCTGCTATCCTGAAATTCTTTTTAATTATTGCTGTACATATTGTGACATATCATCTGACATTGCAAAGCCTGTTCCATAGGCATTTATAAGCTGTCTATAAAAACAAATTTTAAGGGCATAATGTCATCTCCAACCTTAAAATACTTTGCTGTTGAGATTTTATTCTGACTGATCAAATTATTTTGGCACTTTTTATTAATATGCCTTAAATTGTATTTCATAATTGACAGCTCTAACTGGAAATTGTTACTCACCTTTTCTGAGGCTCCAAATCTTGTCTCAGTGAAACTCTTGAGAATTGTAGTTCTCTCAGTGAAGCTCTGATTTGGCTTACTGGAAAATGACACGCGTAAAAAAAGAGATGAAAGTAATGATCATCCCAATTTTGCTTCTGGAGAGCACCATAAATAACAAATAAAAAATCTGAAAATACAGAATTAAACAGGAGAGCCCATGTGAGGAGTTGATGAAGCTTTGCATAGGGGTGAACTTCGCTGACCACATTCTCATTTTTGCCAGGCTGGGATCGGAGGTATTTGCAACACAACGTATGCAATCCAGGAAAACAAGAGGGCAAACTTAGTCTATGTGACCAAATCCAAAGACCTGAACAGTTGTGAAGAGAAAGTCCAAATAGTCACAGGTTCAGCATACACGCTTCCATGCTGGACCTGCCAGCAGGTAAATTAGAGTGGTATTATCTATATGTACTTTATATTCATATACAGGGAGCCATTTTGCATCCACATTCTCTCTTGCTTTGTTACACTTAAAATGAGCGAAGAGGCAGATCTTCTGTATCTAGTTATCAACATTTACTTTCTGTATGAAAATCAGATCCACAGAGCAGCAGAGGTCTGTGCTGCACTGTCATGTACTGCAGATACACTTCAACTAGCTTAAACTAGCTGGCTTGGAAACCATTAATTATCAGCATGAGTTAATTCACCTACCCTGTTGAGTATAAAAGATAGTCACGATGTCCAGTTTCTGCTATTCAAGATAGGTACTGCTGCATCTTATTATAATCCTGTCTTTGAAATAAGAGATCGTGTGGCTTATACTGCTGCCCTCCTCAGAAAATGTGTCTCCTTCTCAAGGGAATAACCAATTACTTATATTTGGGAAAGGGAAAAACCAGCTAACACTTCTTAGCAGTAAAAGTAACGGAGCCAGGCAGTGTGCCTGACCTCTCCCATGGAAGTGTGCACGCAGAATTCACATAAAGTGACAATGAACAAAACAGCCCTGGAAAATAAGTGGGTTGAAGTGGGTGATGTAATAGCTTCTAGTTGCAGGACTTAGAAGTTCAATGACTTTCTATTTTCTTTGCTTTTTTATATTATAAAGAGAAACAAGAATTCCCGGGCAACTGCTACTTATAATTACAAAATTAAATATACACGTAATGAAGCTGTAATTACACAAGCCGATGTTGAGGAAATCCAC
>VZTL01003823.1:1789-35526 GCA_013400535.1 Scopus umbretta
AGCTGATTTTTGCAATGCATGCACCTACAAAGGGGGTACATTGCCAAACTGCAGGGGGTAAAAAAAAAATTAGCATCAGCAACTCAGCATCTGAACTCACTTATGCTATATTACAGGCCTCTATAAATCTCTCAAGGCAAGTCATTAGGATTCAAAACCACCCTTTTGTTTATCACTCATTCCCACTTAAAAATTAGATGCTAACAGGAGGTTTATATGGATAAACTAATAGCATTGTCAAGCAACAGATTTTCAGTGATATGGATGAGTCAGTCTTCTCTCAGGACAGATGCCAGTATTTGTTTTTCTGCAATGCTCAGTGCTTCCTAACTAATGCATCACCAGACAGAAACACAAAGGGAGCAGGAGCTCAGAAATATTTAAATGTGAACTATTATTACACATCCTCCCACCTATCCCCTTATGTTACTAAAGAGCAACTAGTCTTCTCTCCTCACTGTCTCTTACACCTACCTCCAGTAAAATCCCTCCAAAACAATACACCATCACCACGCCCCTCCCGCCCCTGACAATAAAAAGGAGCAAAAGAACAGGATCTCTTCAGACTTCTAGAAATTTCACAAAGAATATTTAACTGAACCCATCTAGATAATTCAGTGTACTCTAGACTCCCCATGCTAGTATATGCTATCAGGCCGAGCACCTCAAGAACATTAATTCTACTTATTGCAAAAACACAGTATATATTTTGGTACTCCCAGTAACATTAAATTGCATTACTATAATTCCCATGCCACAGGCTTACCTGTTAATTTGTTCTTCAACCTTTCAATTTCTTCATTTAATTTCTTTATTTCCTTATCACGGCTTGTATTTACTGTAACACACACTGGACCCTGGAGGTTCTGCATTGTCTGTGTAGATTCTTAAAATCAGAAAAGGAAATGGTTTTCAATAAAATACATTCCAATTCCTCCTAACGAGCAGAACTAAGAATCCAAACAAATATAAACAACTAACCTTGCAGTTTTCTGTTCAAATCCTGCTTTTCTTGCTCTAATTTCCGTATTTTCCTTTCATAGCCTTCTATTTGTGAAGTGTTCTTTAAGTCACGCTGTACATCCGTATCTTTGGTTACAGTGTCAGACTGCATCGCACTCTTTAAAGTGCCTCTATCAGATAAAGAGCTGAAAACAAATACATAAGTTAGAACATTTTAATACTCACAGCAGTTTATAGCAGTGATATGCTGGGATTCCACCAAATACACACCTTAAATTTACAAGAACAATTACTGCAGTAATTGTTACTGTTGAGACAACTATCAGGGCAGATAAAGTTATTAATTCCCTAGCTACTGTGTATGCTGCTGTAGAATTAAGACACCTGCATACAGGACTTCAATGATGTAGATGTATATTCACTTTACAAACTGCATAAATGATTGAAAATGTTAACTTGCCTATGCCAAAGGTTACTACTCCTGACAGCGAAGTAAGGAGGTAGGTGTACCTGTACTGAGAGAGCTGAGAAACAAACCTGAAAGTTTAGAGTGTGACAAAGATGGATTTAAGCTAAGCCACATGATCTCACTCTGAAAGGATAAGATGTGTGTACTGGGTTTTTTCTGAAATAGTCCTGCATGGGGTAACAAACTCCAGCAAAGGGAAGTAACAAACAGGGCAGAATAACCTTAAGATCAGAGACAAGCATATGTTTGAGGGATCTCTGAAGTCAGATGGAGGCCATTTCAAAGATCTGCAAAGTGAGCCACTTTGTCCATGCTCAGAACCATCTCTGTTAACTTAGCCTACCAGCAGGACTTTGGACCAATGAGCTACTCCTAAACTGTTCCTGGCAGACATGCAACGTGGACTAGACTTGCTTTCAGCCTCTCAATGCAGGAACAGCAAGTCTATACCCAAGCGCAAGTGACGCATCTAGTCCCATAACTTTCACTCATTTCAACTAGATAAAATATTAAATAGAAAAGCATCTAATCTAGGCAAGCATGATCAAAATATGTTCAGACACTTGGAGAAGAAAAAAGGGATAAAGGTTTATCCGCAGGTACACCTATGGACATCAGACTTTCTACATGTTTATAAAAATGAGAATTTTCTAGAATTAGCTGCATTTGGGAAACAAGTTTAACGAACAACATATCCTTTGCTTACCTATCAGTTGTATATGTAAACCCAACAAATGGTAAATGCAATCCAGAAAAGCCTGTATGAGAACTTGGTGGCACCACTTCCTGCATGAAAACAACATGCATGAAAACCCGAGAGAGAACCCATACAAAGCTAAAGGCATCTGACTTAGCCTCAACAGTTAAAGAGACACAGCTAAAAATTACTTTTCTTAGTGCATACCAATTGACAATTGGCAGTTATGCTTCGTTGTATAGCCTTCTATTGTCCCTGATGAACTTCATTTCAGATTAGGTCACTTAATATAATGACCTGAATTTAGGAGCCTCTTGAACTGGCACTTGAAAGGGCAGCATTTCAAAAAGTTCAAAGCACAATGCAACCAGTAGAAGAAAACCCAAAATTTCAAGTTCCTAATTAAAAGTGACCTGGCACCAAAATGCACGCTGTTAGTTTCAGTATGCTAGTTACTGTTAGATATGTAATGAAAAAACATGCCAAAAGCTCTTCACTTCTTGGAATCCAAGCTGATGAACCAATTACCACAAAAGCCCTCTGCTCCTCCTGAACCAAGTTTCTAAACTACTAGACAACAGAAATAGAGGAGGGGAACACCAATGTTCCCGCTCCAAAAACCAACCTCCTGGTTCTTAAGCGAGCGGAGACATAGCACTGTGAGCCCTCTCCCTGGACAGCTGTGATAGCAAACTGTGGTGAATATATGGGTATTTCTGAAGACAGACATTTTTTTTCACCTTTGGAAAGGAATAAATCCAAATACTAGCTCCTTGTAAAGGTAAACTAAAAGGGCATCTAAGGGTTTTTTTCCCCACCAAAATATGTTTTAACTTTGACTGACCATGTAACAGTAGTCTATTTTGGCAAGTGCTACCATTTAGAAAAGCAGCTTATGATTTCTGATAATACAAAATGCCAAAGAGATTAAAAATTTGATTTTTTCACATTTGAAATGACTTATTTTTCTTCTCTTACATTACTTATGTTGAAATAAGTTCTCACTACTACCTTAAAGTGCAGCAAGGTTGCATACTTGCATTAGTAATATTTGAAAACAAAGACTCACTGGATTTCTTAATACATCATCATCTACATCAAAGTTTGAGGTGTCAGAAGGACTGCTAACTTCTGGAATGTAAGGTGCTTCTAGGTTTCGGATGTTATCCCAATTAAGTCCTTCAAAAAATGCATGAGACTTAAAATCCTCTATTCCATTTTGTCCCAGTCTACGCTCCCTACTGCAGATGAGTCGCTGAATAAGATCTTTTGCTTCTTCAGATACATCTGTAACATGGGATGGAAACTGAAATCGCTCCTAGAAAACAAAACAAACAGAGAAATTTTTAGAGAAGAACTCTATTCCGTAACTTTCAATAGCAGTTTCAAAAAGGATGTGCTAAATTACACCAATAAAACTGGAAATTAATAGTCAAACATTGTTCTAGTACCAGCAAGCAGTGGCAGAGCACAATGCAATACACTCAGTGACAGACATGTTTGTTTTAAAATGGATGTTGAGGACAGGTAATCGTTTCTCAGTTTCTTTAATACAGATCTGTTTGAAACTAACTGCAATTAAGTAACTCTATTAGGAGAAACAAACTTTTTTAAAGACATACAGGAATTTTGACATACTACAATATATTAAGATCATACAATAAAGGCAGACCCTCACTGGTATTCTTAGTCACAGATCCACCAGTCTTCCTGAAGATGTGCTCCTTGAGATTTTATTAATTTCAACTCTTAAAAACCCATGATGGCGGTCAATTCTTTACAAAATGCTGTTATATTTAAGGATGTGTTTTTCTAATATACAAGTTAAATACTTGGTTTTCTTACCAAAATATAGTGTAAATCTTTGCTAAATGTAGATTATCATAAACAAACAGAAGATCTAAAAATTGTGGTTACCTCTAACATCTGAAATTACTCTAGGTAAAAATGGGGAAAACCTTTTCTGTATTTCAGCCTGCTACTACTACCACCGCTGTAGAGTCAAGAAGGGCTTTTTGGCTTTTTTTTTTTTTTTTTTTTTAATAAAGGACAATAGCGCATATATATATATATAAAATCTTTTTATAATGCAATATTTTAAGTTTAAAATGAGATTATTAGGGACCAAACCAGCATAACTGAAATTAAACATTAAAACTTCCATTGAAAAGCATACAACCATATTGATTGTGTGTCTAAATGAGATTAAAATATTAAATCTGCAGAACAACAGTTTCAAATTTCCTCCCAAGTAGTTTAAGAGCCAGGTAGCCAGAGTTCATGCTGGTTACATCTGCAACCAGTTAGTTCATTGAAGAAATTAAAGCAAGAGAGAGATTAATATTCATCACATCAAGGGTGTCAGCTCTGGCAAGAATTTCATGTCTTACCTATCACTGCTTCACAGTGAGAGCACAGTATTGTAAACACCAGTAAACTGCACTTATCCTGGGGAGAAGAATATGCAACAATACACCCTGTGCAACAGCTTCTGGTTACCTAGGATGAGTATATGCACATAAACACATCCTCCTAATACAGCTCATGAAAGGACACCATGAACTGGTTTAGTCTTATTCTCTAATGTTCAAAATGCACCCAGAAGTTCCAACTCTTCTCTACCACTTTGACCCTGGACAAAACCCCTAACAGCATGTTCTTCATGAAGCTCAAATTTACGTTTTTCTACCACTTCCACTCCTGCCAACTCCCCACAACCTCCCGTTCTTCATGCAGCTCATGTCTAACTGGTTGACTTTCCTGTTCCCTTTTTTTGTACTGGTATCAGGGGGACACAAAATGTGTGCAGCTGCGTAAATAATGAGCTACTTCATTTCTCCTACACAGCCCAGAGAAAACTTTAAATGGGCCTAACATGAGAGTTGGTTTTAATTTCTATTTTGTGATGACTGCTTAGACTTTCCAACAAGAACATCAGCATTTAGAGAAAAATTTCAATTTGACAAACAAACGTTCCTAAAACTTGAACCAATAAACCTACACAATATGGTTCTAAACCATCATGAAAAAGCAAAGAACTACGATCACTCCAATATCTTTAAGTGGTAACAGTTTCTCTGTAAACATAATCTCAGTGAATACATAGAGATTTAATATATCTCTTACTTCATGATTCATAATCTTCCCATAGGTTTCCACTAACGACTCCGCATAAAAGGGTGTTTCACCATACAGCATTTCATACATGCAGACACCCAGTGACCACCAGTCACATTCAGGCCCATATTTTCCCATTCCATCTTCCATTGCTTGCAGTATCTCCGGGGAGATGTAGTCAGGCGTACCCACTGCTACTGATGACTGTACCTTAAAAGTAAGGTAAACATAAATCTCCTAAGTTTTCAGGTTCTCTCAGCAATTTTCTCACTCACACACTAGTATTTGTGACAGACACACCAGGACATGATTTTGGAAAGGGAAGAGGTTTATAAAATCACAGCAACAAAATAAAGAAAATATTAAGAAAGACTGCAAAGATTAAGTTCCAGTCTACTCCTACATAAAACCAGTTGATACATTTTATTCTGAACATGGCAGAAAACCCAGTCAGTCGTACCTGTTGTGAGAAAGCAGAAAGACAACAGGAAAAAATGTTTTGCCTTTTTATCTGTTTATACTTCAATATTGCAATTGGCTGCCAGAAGTTGAAATGAGAAATGAATAAGCAGGGAGTTCAAGTCCTGCGCCTGAGTTTTACAGTTTCATTTGAAGACAGCAAGGGCAAGTAGAGCCTTATTTTTATGATGTCAGATACTGGTTTAAGGCTTATTGCATAGTTGTGCACCTGGATGCAATACAGGGCTAAGGTGGGGAATTACCCTGTGCCCAAGTAGTAGGGAAGCCCTGACCACCAGGGCAACAGCAGAGCAGCTCTGGTCTCTAGGAACACGTTCTCAGAATTCACAGAGAGTTATAATGGCTCCTTCCAATTCATTCTTCATTTTAATATGGTAAGTTTTAATACGGTAAATCTTTGACAGGCATTTTATGACTAAAGAATGTCACCAAGACTTGAGTTTGAGCCAAAAATCAGTGAACATTGTTGCATGGCACATTTTGGCAGGATTGGCACCTCTGGAAGCATCCGACACTAGGCAAAACAAACAAAAAACCTCATGAGTGATTTAGCTTTTAGGGCTGTATCTAATTTGGTCCACAAGACAGCCAATTACCATAATGTTGCTGTTCAATTTGTACAAGGCATACAAAATAAACTCTTATTAATTATCTCCTCATTTTGAATGACTTGTACTTCAAATCTGTCATGGCTGATAGACTCCTGGTCAGCTATGATTCCAGCACATAAATAATATCAAACTTCTATCCTTTTTTAACATGGGGTCTTTGGACAGTTCATAAAAATCTCATGAGAACTCAAATGGCTAGTAGGAGAAAGGTGAAAAATAGAAAACCATAGCAAAGGGTAACTTTAAAAGGTAGCAGCCTGTAAAACAAGGAGATGAAGATGTCAAAAATGTTTTTATAAATATGTTGAGTTACACCCTTCCCTCAATTTTTAACATGTCAATAAGCTTACAATCTAGCACCTCCCTGATGCATGCTGACAAAGTCTAATAGCTTTAAGACCAGCAACTCACTTAAAAGGTCTCACTACCAGTGACCCTACTAATTTTTTCTTCATACATACTGTGCCATCTTCACTCATTTTCAGACAGGATCCAAAGTCTGCCAGTCGTATGTGGCCATTCATGTCCAAAAGGACATTATCAGGCTTTATGTCCCTGTTACAATAGAAAGAAGTGAAAAGATTTAAATATATAGTATTAGCTCTACTTGTAAAGATTAATCTTGCATCAGAATAACAATTTTATGTTGGATACCCACTCTTTATTGCACCAGTTATGACCCTCTCCTCCTGCCCAATTTAAAACCTTGCCCACAATATTGAAGCCTTAGATTACATCAGATTTTCAAGCTCATCAAAGTTGAATTCTGAATGGTCAAATAACCACACAGAACAATTACAGCGAGTCATACCAACTGTAACAGACTGGCAGTTTACTTCATCAACATAATTTCAAGATTATATGCATCACTACATTGTTTAGAGATAAGATAAAATTCAAAAGATAAAAGAGAAAAGGCAATCTTTTAATCTCATGTTTTTGCCAAGATTTATAACTAACTTATAACTTCTTATCTATGAAGATTTTTTTACTGCTTCTCTAAATTTTGTCCAGCATTTCTGTTGGAGGTATTTTTCATATGCTATTCAAGACTTTCTATATACTACTGCACAGCACGTTAGCTTCTATGGATACCTAAAGACCTTTGCATCCTGTGTACATGCAGCAGTTGCTCTACAAGCCACTGAATTCCCTCAGGCTCTCAGATCAGGCAATGCCGTTTCAACAAGACACGGTAACATTAGAAAATTTCCAATATCAAACCATGTCCTTCCTATTCTTACATATATACAGCAGGGTATAAAACAGTATACAGCATGCTAAGACTACTAAATGACATGGAACTAAGATTCCCACTTCATTCTAGCTCATTACTTTATATTCTTTTTGACATTAGGAAGGCAGCCAAAAAGGATTTACTAAAGAGCATGTTAATTGAATTTAGTCCACCAATTAACCACATTTTATTTCACCACTTTGTACTCAAATTCACTTGAAGTATCAGTGAAAGATCAATCATCCAGACAAGTTAGTGAGACAGTCCTGATACATACTATGCTGTTTTTTCTTTTCTTTTTTTTTTTTTTTTTTTTTTTTTTTTTTTTTTTGTGTGATTTTTGGTTTGTTTGTTTTAACTTAATAGCCTCAAAATATCCCAAATCATTATTTTAAGAGCACCTAGCCAATATGTTGGGAAGGTGGCAAGAAAAGAAGAGGGAAGAGCAAGTGCAGAAATCAGAGTCAACTCAGTTATGTACAAATTCTGCAGGCTAAAAAAAAGAACGTCCATGTCTTCCAAGGTAACACATATCAATCTCCTTCCCTTTCTTTAGCCAATACTATACAGAATCAGCTCCCAACATGTTAGCATATCACAGTGATATTTTGAAATATTATTCTTTATCTGAGCTAGCCACAAAAGATAAAGAAACCTATAAATGTGTTGATTTAGTTCTTTTAAAGATATTATATTTATTCGGATAATACTATCTATTAGTACTAAATAAAACCACTATGGTTTATGTTAAACTCAATTTTCTTGCACCGTAAAATACTGTATTTCTCTTCAAATGGGAAGTTCCAAATGCCACTACATGTGCTGAAAGACTTAAAAGTTGTACAATAGCTTCAGCTCAATTTTTGAGGAAGAGATTAGAATTACTAGGAACAAGGGGAAAAAAAAAAAAAGTGCTCTAACACACCTTGCCACATAAATGTGCAAGCTGACAATGTCTGATTTTTAAGGTGCTGAATTCCAGAGTTTCACACTTGAGGAGACTTAGGAGAAAAACCATGATAGGTTTAACAAAGGGTCCTCATACGTGTAAAAATCCTGCCAATCTGATAAATTTTTCCAACACAAACATGAATTAACACTTTTTAACCAAGGGCTAATGCTTTGAAATTAATTACTGAAACTTCACTAATACTATTGCTTGTTAGCAGTATTCAGACAAAATGGTAAATGCAAATCTCTACCTGTCAGCACAAATTAAATACATACTCACTTGTTATAATACAGAAAAATGTGTTAACCCAGAAAATTAAGATCATCTCACTATGCTTTCCCAAAAAACTCATTAGTAATTTTCTGTTAAACTTATTCCATACATTTCATTTCCAGATGCTGTCAGCATTCCCTTACAGTCCTATAAACCAGAAGTCAAGCTCAGTAGGTACAGAGGACTATTAAAGCTTATATACAACTATACACCAATTTCTTTCTTTGTTTTTTAAAGAACACCTCTCACAGTGCCATTCAAAGCATGAGCCAATCTCATCCAACACATCTCTGCTTTTCTGCTTTGCATGCAGATCTCGCTTGCCTAAGGGAACGCTGTTTCTGTTCAGAAAGGCTTAATGCCTCATCTCTGAGCTCCACTGTTTCCTATCTACAGCTAACAGGTCATATAAGCCTTTAAAGGGTCCTTGAAATCCTCTCCAGAGCAATCACGCTTCCTCCTAATCCATTCCAGTTGCCAAGCAGTAATTTCTTGGGCATTCATACATCTGCTATTCAAAGCCTATGTTTTGGCCTCAGAGCCATTCATTCCTACTGCCACAGCAGACATGCATTCAGCTCTGTGCAAAGATGTAGCTGGTCAGTTAGTCAGGCCACTTTCCTCCGAAATGGGTGCAATGGTGCCTCTGGTGAGCTTCTCCAAGTCCATAACATTTTTCTTAACATTCTGCTTGAGAAACTGGCTGCCTGTGGCCTGGACAGGCATACTCTTTGCTGGGTAAAAAAAAACTGGCTGGATGGCTGGGCTCAAAGGGNCTGATGAGGAGTAGCTGAGGGAACTGGGGTTGTTTAGCCTGGAGAAGAGGAGGCTGAAGGGAGACCTTATCGCTCTCTACAACTTCCTGAAAGGAGGGTGTAGTGAGGAGGATGCTGGTCTCTTTGCCCCAGTAACCAGCGATAGGATGAGGGGTAATGGCCTCAAGTTGCGCCAGGGGAGGTTTAGATTAGATATTAGGAAAAATGTCTTCACTGAAAGGGTTATCAGGCACTGGAACAGGCTACCCAGGGAAGTGGAGTCACCATCCCTGGAGGTATTTAAAAGATGGGTAGATGAGGTGCTTAGAGACATGGTTTAGTAGTGGACAGGTACAGTTGGACTCAATCTTAAAGGTCTTTCCCAACCAAATGATTCTATGATTTTTAAATCCCCACATATTGTCCACATTTATTCATACGAGTATTAGAGTTTATGTATCTTTTCTCTTTTTAATTTTTGAAACAGCAACCAAAGTCCAAACAAAAGAGTTCAATGCATCATAGTTTGAGAATTCCCTGTGCCTTTTAAACATTAATTGTAAATAAAAATCATCTTCCTTACCTAATGATTTTCAACCATGAATTTCATAAAAGAGATAGTAAAACTGTCCTTATTTCACAGACTAAGAAATGAAGGGATAAAGAGGTAAAGGGACCTGGCCAAGACGTACCGGCCAAGTCAGATACAACGCTACATAAAGTCCACTTCTCCTGAGCCAGGACTTCAGTGACCTATCATGAACCTACTTGTACAGCCATATGCAGTTTTCAGTTAACTGAAAAACCTCACTACTCTCACACTCTGTATTGTCTAACTTCTCTGTTTACTGAAATCAAGTTATAAAGTCAGCATATAAAGAGATAACTGCAAAGGTTTCCAGAATTAGTATAATTTAGCTTTCTAATTGACAGATCATACATAGTTGTTAAATCTGAAAAGCAAACAAAGGATAGAAATTCTCACTTGATCAAGACTCTTGCAATGATGAAATAAAATATTAATCAAGTGCTTCCCTTGCACTACTCACAGCTCTTCTGAAACAGTTTCTCCAAGAGGAAGCCAAAAAAGAAGCATACAAAGTGTACCCTACCTTCCTGACCAGTCTTCTCTGACAGAGAATAAGGAGTATTATATATTCTTAACTACTACAGGACCCAACCTAAGTTAACATGATGGTAGGCACTGATCTGGAATATACGTCCTGTGTGCAGAAACAATTAGACAGGCACATGCCCACTCATCACAAGAACCGTTTGAAGATGACCTCAGGTAAATACATGCACTGATGTTATCATGGGCTTACTGTGCATGAGTTCTGCAGAGAATTCAAACTGCTTCAAATTTCTAGGTTGGCTTGGACAAAGGCAGACAAATATTCATGAAATGAATTGAGAATAAGTCAAGAAGCCTGATTAAAAATAAAAACTTTAGTAAAAGGTTAGTCAGATAAATGTCACTGCTTCTAATATCAATCCATCAAAACTTGGTATTTAAAATGTAACAGCTTATACAGCTATTATACAGTATATATAGTAAGCAAGAACCCACAGTACTTTGCCTGTGGCTACTGTGCCCATTTGTATATGTAGCAGTATCTTTAGGATTAACGTTGTATAACTGTACATGTGTCTTTTTTTTCCCCCCCAAGTGAGATGGTATTTTACCTGTGCACATAATGTAGCTCATGTATGGAATGTATAGCAAGCACCATTTCACCAATGTAGAACCTAGCCATATCTTCAGGAAGTTTGTCTTCAAATTTACTGAGTAGTGTCAGTAAGTCACCACCAACATAGTAGTCCATCACTAGATACTGAAAAAGAAGAAAAGCAGCAGTTAAGTACCAAGAGACAGGTGGTAAGAAAAAAACTAAAGTTCATCAGTTATCTGCTGAAAAAAATCCTTTCATGAATTATTTTGCTATCCCTGAGGGAATTTGTCAAAATTGGGTTGATGGTTGGACTAGATGATCTCAGACGTCTTTTCCAACCTTAACAATTCTATGATTCTATGATTTAGTTGCTTACTTAGTATAAAAACATACCATATTCCTTTAATAATCACAGTAAGGTTGACACATCAGCATGCATGTAAAAAACATGCCGTAAAAAACTTCCCGTAAAAAACAAACAAAAAAAACCCCCAAAAAACCCCAACCAAGCCACAGCAGCAACAAACAAGTAAATTGGGGTGAGTTTATTTCTGTCTTAACTAGCGCCACACAAAGAAAATGATCTAGTACTACCAAAATTAATGTAGGCTATCAACCCTTAAACTGACAATTTCCAGAAGATGCAGGAAGAAAAAATATAGTTAAAAACAATACTTGATACAGCTTAGTCTAAAAATACACATTTCATTACTACTTTTAGTTGTGGTACCATTTCAATACTAATTGAAATGAATTGAAAATGAAATTCAATACTAATTGAAATGAAATTGAAACTAGTGTTTCCAAAAGTGGGACATATCAGCATCTGCAAACACTCATCTTGGCACATGCCATATCATGGATGCATAACGTAGCTGGCAGGAGCTTGATGACACTATACATTAGGGATGCCCATGAGAAGCCAGAAGCACTATCAAGCCAAAGGCACTACAGCGTTGAGAAACTTAAAAATCAAACATTTATGTTATTTTGAATATGTTTCAATGAAAAAGTACAGAGTCTCCTAGGCCAATCAGCCATTATCCTATCCATGGAAAGGACCAACACATATACAGTAACGTGAATTGACTCAGACTTGCTATTTGTTTCTCATGACACAAAACAGGGATTACATTTAAGTTATTTCCTAGCAATATCCACCTAAATCCAGATAAACACTTCAAGTATAATGTCTTTATCTGGTACTACCAGTCTTGAGCCATTTTGTTCCATGCTTCCCAAGATGCTTTGATACATGGTTTTAGGAATAACTTTGCTTATTCTGGAAATAACTTTCCAAAGCAGTCGTCATCTTTTTCTCCTCAAGGTAAAGCAACCTGCAATCCACTGTCCCTGCCACAGATTCATCTTCTACAAGGAAGAAAATTAAACAAGAT
This sequence comes from Scopus umbretta, assembly GCA_013400535.1. Classification (NCBI taxonomy): domain Eukaryota; kingdom Metazoa; phylum Chordata; class Aves; order Pelecaniformes; family Scopidae; genus Scopus; species Scopus umbretta. The sequence goes on from VZTL01003823.1 coordinate 14,414, forward strand.
AGGAACCCAAAGGAACATAAAGTGCAATACTAACCATTTCCTCATTATCTTTTGGCTTAAAAGAGCAACTCTGAAAGGCACAGGTTTTGATACGTTTCTCCATATTGTACAAATTATAGCTAAATCTGATAGACAAATTTCATCACTTATGTTGAAATCAATTAGTCTGTATTGCACAACCCATCAAGGAATTTTAAACATGTGTTGAAACACTGTACACATACAACAATTACGTTTGAAAACAGAAGGCTACAAACAAGAACCAGCAATCTTTTAAAAGGCATACTTTATTAAAGTATTTTCTCTCACATTCAAACATAAGAGAGCTTAGAGAGCCTTCTGTGGGAGCTGAAAGAGTCTGCCTGTCAAAAAACACGGTAATGCACCTCCCTCAGCTCCCACAGCATTTGTAACTCAGCAAGAATTCAGTTGACCCATGAAATGAGGCACCTGGATCAGATAAAGATGGAAGACCTCTTCTATAAGAAAGTAAAATTTTATTCATCTTCCAATTCACAACGATTTTTGTGCCAGGAGGCACTTCTCCTTTCACATGGGGTTAAAATAAAGGGTATTAAGATGCTGAAATCTAGAGGTATCATATTATTTTGGGGAAGTGACTACATCAAACATGGGGAGTGTAGTTGGAAATCAAAGGAAAAAAGACATCAAAATACTCTCATGAAGACTCAGGAGCCTTTAAGAGGCTGACAGCACACAAACACACACATGCCCTTCTTTATGAATGAGCCTGGGAAAGAAAATTTTTCCGGTAAAGCACAAGAAAACTAACAGATCTGAATCTGGAAGAGATTAAAGAACTTCAGCTCCCATACATATTTCTAATATTTATGGACTATGTTTTATCTACACCATTATCTGCTTCAGCAAAATCACCAAAGGCTTAGTTAACCCATTTTGACTCAAACTGTCTCTACAAAAAGCTTTCTAGGAACAAGAAAGAAGATATGCTAGCGTTTCCATGTAATGTCATGCAAGAGTTGGCTGTTTTGAAAACACTACCACATGGTGTAATTGCCTCTAAACATTTTAAAACTACAGAAGCAGAACCAGAAAATGAACTCCAGAACACATAGGTTTGTGGAATTTTGTGTTTCTTGCTTATATGCAAGTTCTGCATCATCACATGCTCTACTAATATTAGATAGAGGGAATAAACCCCCAATTACTTCTAGACCCTCCAAGGGCAGCTACTACTTTTCTACCTTAACTTCTCATCTTCTTTTTCATAGAATCATAGAATTATTAAGGTTGGAAAAGACCTCTGAGATCATCTAGTCCAACCGTCAACCCAACAACATCAAGTCTACTAAACCATGTGCCAAATCTACATGTTTTTTGAACACTTCCAGGGATGGTGACTCCACCACCTCCCTGGGTAGCCTGTTCCAATGCCTCACCACTCAATCTGTAAAGACATTTTTCCTAATATCTAATCTAAACCTCCCCTGGCGCAACTTGAGGCCATTACCCCTCGTCCTATCGCTGGTTACTTGGGCAAAGAGACCANATTAAACAAGGCTGGTCCCAGCACTGAGCCCTGGGGAACACCGCTTGTGACCTGCCACCAACTGGATTGAACTCCATTCACCACCACTCTCTGGACTTGGCCATCCAGCCAGTTTCTAACCCAGTGAAGGGTGCACCTGTCCACACCAAGAGCCACCAGCTTCTCCAGGAGAATGCTGTGGGAAACAGTGTCAAAGGCTTTACTAAAGTCCAGGTAGGTAACATCCACAGCCTGTCTCATTCTCATTTTTATCTGTCTCATTCTGAGCCCCCTATCATGCAGCCAGAGGAGGATGGCTAAGCCTAGGTGTGGGAAGACACCAACATTATTGCTCTGCTTCAGGGTTACCTTACGTGGTTTTGTACTTAGGAATCATTAGCTGTAATGCACCAACATCACTGGGAGCAGACACCAGAAGCCAGAGCTTTCTCTTTCAGAGGACCGGTGTCCACTCCAGGTTGGAGAACCAAGCTCTGTTGTCTGTTCTTGTTTTAGTCTCAGCTTTGTATCCCATTCTACAAGAATCAAGGATGAACAGCACAGCTAAAAAGCAAACTCAATCTGCTCAGGTTGTGTAACATGGCAGCACGCTCCTGAGATGTGGTAAAACATGGCTATAAATTTCTTCAAGCTGAGCAGAGAACTGAGCAGAGATCTTTTAGCCTCTGGACAAGTGAGCCACTAAGATGGTATGGAAGAGAACCTTCTATCCAGGTCTTTGGATGAAAGTCACTTCCTGAAGTTTCACCTTTTCTTCATGCATTACTTACAATAGAGTGACTGAGATGCAGGTGCTCACTCCATCTGTGAGCACCAGACATTTACATGAGACGGATGCTGAGTAACAGACCAAATTGGAAGGCAGCATCTCAGCACATGCAGAACCAGACCTCAGGCAAGCTGGGAATCTGCTGACTTTGGCTGCCAGGCAGAGCTGTTGCCTTCTTAGATACTGGATCTTAAATTAGACGCTAGATGTCTAAATTCTGCTGTCAAGTGAAACTTCAACATCTAAATGTCTTTGGCAAGTTAGGGAAAAGAAATGTATTATACTGCTATAGCTTGCTTGGAACAGATTTGTATAAAATGGTATTAGCAACACTAGATCTCTCTCTACATTGTCATTACTACTGCTTGCTGACTCACACAGCTAACAATCTTGTCTTAGGTAGCTTCATTCTTAGAAGCTACTTGGAAATACCACATTATACGATGTCCTAGGCTATTTTTATGCAAGTCTGAAGGCTGTTTGATTCTGAGGGATTTGAAATGATGAGCAATGGTTATAAGGCAGTGCCACAGGTAACTAAACTTTGAGAGGTTAACAATCTGGTCCTATCACAAAACATTCAATGGAAATAGCCTGTAAATGAGGGTCTAAGACCTGACTACTTATTCGCTTATGATGTGCTTGTTATTCTGAAAATCCTTTTAACATGAAGGTCAAAATAATTTGTTTCATTTCAGTACCTGTGAACAAGTCCCAGTACTTTGTAACTCTTTCATATGCTTAGTTCCTGAACTCACTGGCAGCCTTTTATCAATACATTCTTATTTATAATCATGACTAGCTACTGCGGTACTACCTAAAAAGTGTTAAGTAGGTGAAAACTTTTACATTACAACTATGTCAGTTGTAACACAAATAACAGCTTTGCAAACCCAGCCTCAAGTAGCCACATGGAAGCTGTATGATTCAGTATATTGCTGTATGTTGGGGCTTTAGTGACTTTGCTCCTGACCAGCACTCTCCTGATTTCTGTGACTAAGGTAAACGCAGCTTATATGTTGCGGTTCTAGTAACCCATCATTAAAAAAATGTAATAGGAGTAATGACTTTCTTTATAAATGGTTGCTAAAGTCTCTCAAACTACTGAGATGACCAATCTGCTGATTTAAAAGCACCTCTCTTCTCAAATTATTTAATTGCAATGTTATCCAAAACATTAAACTTAAGCATGATATATTTAATGCAAGGGTAGATTAGTTAATTTATGCTTAACTTAAAGCTTTAGCTTTATGCTAAAAAATGCTTAACTACACCTCTCTATATTATAGTACTACATGACTTTCACTCTCCTGGAGTTACAGTCAGCCCTTTGAAGTATTCCTTCAAGGAGAAAACAAGAATGTTGAAACACTGCTGCAAGGCATGAGGTAGACTGATTTATTGCACTAATATCCTTAAATGTACCAAAAATAAGGTTCTTTCATAACCTAAAGCTTTTATTTGCTGATGAATCAAACATACCAAATAGTTCTCATCTTGAAAGGCATAGTGCAATGTAGTAATCCACTGACAGTCTCCATTCACCAAGACATTTCTCTCCTCTCGGAAGCAAGCTGTCTAAAGGAAGAGAGGGGAAAAAGCCATTGTCAACATCAACAAGTAGTTTTCACAGGATGAATATATATGGATGTTTTATGGGATTATTTAAAATTACTGAACAGAGGTCTCTATTCACTGGAATTCAGTCTGCACAAGTGACAAACCAGGGAATCTCTGCAGGCTTGTAGTCAGGCATTCAGTCACTAATCCTGACTGTGACCTTAAAAAAAACCCCAAAAACCAAACAAAAAACCCCAACCAAACAACCCCCAACCCCCCCCCCCCCCCCCGAAATACCAAAAAGCCCACAAACCAATCAAAGCTAACACTGACTTTGTTCCATAATGTATTTTTAAAAGCCAGAAAAATGGTAACTTGTCACTGCAATATGTAGCCGTAAGATAATGGCTCTAGGAAAGTAAGTCTAGTTCTTCTGAAAAAGACCTTTGTGAAAATAGTTTCTTGTATACTTTTCTTGCATTACAGTTCCAGTACCAGACACTGCTAACACACTATAGGAAATAAGCAGATTTTACTGTCTTATCTTTGTCCAATATAATACATTTTCATTTTCAATAATCTTTCCTCTATTTCAAATAACCCATTGCAACATTTCAGAGAAGTAAGCTCTGTGTAACAGGTTTTCTCAGCATCTTTACATAAAACCAACTTTCATAAACTTCAAGTCCTCCTTAATAAAAATATATTAATGTTTTTATTGGATCAGAACTATCAAGATGCAGACCTTGGAACGCTTTCACTACTCTCAATTCAGAGAGCCATTATTAGGATACTCCCTAGCTGCAGTTCAAGTGTTTGGGCTCTGGGTAATAACCGATTTTTTCCTCTGGTCGTTGCCACTTGTCCAGATGTCTTGGAAAATGTACCATGAAAGGAACGTTCCGGGGAAGCCCAAGCCTTACCATATACTGGTTGCATCTTACAAAGCATTTTATCAACCATTTTTGCATCTTATCAAGCATTTTTCCCCTTAAGGAAGCAGAAGTCCATTTACATTTCTACTGAAGATGACCATATTGTGGCCACGTTGTAAAGTTAGTAATTATTGGTGCAGAGAGATCTAAATTGTAATTAAATGTTAACTGAGAGTGGTTTTAACGGTTTATGAATGCAAGGCCAAAGTATCACTCTACAAAAAGTTTGGCAGCAACAGCAGCTCCAAGTAATCCTATCCCCTATCCGCAGCACTCCTCAGTTCTTCTGGCACCATGATGTGAGGAGGCTGCCAACACAGAAAACTAGTTTGTTTGTTTTTGAAGACATCAGTTCCTCGATCCAGTCCACTGTGCAACCTCAAATAGCAAGGGAATGTTATGTACACTTCAAAACCAGTAATGCTGCTGAACACTTTGCATCATGAATTCAAAGTACAAAACTCTCCTTTTCTGCTCACACCAGTTTAAAAGGCCTTGAGACATGCCTTGAAACAGCATGACAGGTTACCTAATCAGCCAGTCAGGACTGATTTGGAACTGTCAACAGTAATACACTAACGACCATGTATTTTGCTCTCAGAATAACAAATACAAATGGTCCACCTTATCAACATAAATGGCATGCCTATTTTTGCTTGCAACCCATTTACGGATGTCAGTTTATATTCACTAATCTTTCCTGCATTTTAGTGGCTTCCGACCATGGCTAGTTTTTCTTGCAGCTAATACACAAATAAGCAGTGTTTAGATAACCTTTTTGCTATGTTTAGTAAGTCATAAAATGCTTCATATTACAATTCACAAACCAAACATAAACCAGTGTAACAATGTGCTCCTTAGACCACTCATACAGTGGATAATAAAACTTTTCAGTGGAATTGCCCACTTAAGAGGCTACTGTATTCTTGCAGGCTTCATTTTAAAAACTAACAAGTTTTACCACATTTGGGAAATTTTAACACCCTGATGTTTTATGAACTTGATATGCAGGTTATAGAGTCTTGCTTATCCAGAAAAGCCAAATCAAGCAAGCACACTGAACAGGGAAAGACAAAGGGGCACAGCAGAGAAGACAGTTCCTTTATTGTCCTTTGTAGATGGGGAAAATCAGTGGAAAGAGAACTTAACTGGACTGTTACTTGTCCTAAGTGTGTATTGGGAAAACTATTGCTCATTATACCTTTTTCTTGGTGGATAACCCTCTTCTACCTCTTGCCTGCCAGAGAGGGTAAGAGGAGTTAGTCACATAGTTTGAAAACAATTTGTAAACAGCTGTCTTCTCAGGATGTATCTACATGTGGAAGTTTCAGCTATTTAGGTAGCTCATTTAATTAAGTCACTTTAAAAATGACTGAAGTAAGCCAGCACAGCTGTATTTCCGTTAGAGTTTGGGAGCCCCCTACAAGCATTTGGGTTTAAAACAATTCTATACTGACCAATGAATTAACCCAGTTGAAACCTGTGTAGAAAGGGCACCAAATTTCCACCAGACAGGGGAAGGCTCAGTGCAGGACTGCTGATGCAGCACAGCCAGGAGCATGAACTCTCCTGACCGCTCAAAGAACAGCCGAGTGGCAGCGGCTGCCGCTGCTTGTAAAGAAGAACACGGACCGACGGACGGAGCGTGACTAAATCAGGCAAACGCAGTGGTGAAGACAAGAGGGAGGAAATTTATTCACAGGAAAAGAGCTGGCACTGACTCACTGAAAGGAAGGGAGAGACTAGAAGAGTAGGCTGGGAGGGAGAAGGTGTCAGGAAGGGGACGGAAGAATGGGACAGGGAAGGGTCAGCAGGCTCAGTCTTCAGCAAGCAGCTAGCCTTCGCCCCTTAACAGAACTGCTGCAAATATTGATGGACTACATGTATTTTCCCCTAACAGCTACGGCTCATTTAAATCCTGATTTATGTAATATTACATCTGCCATAAGATTTTCCTCTACAGCGCAAGCGTAGGTATTCTAGGAATACGCCACTTCCCGTGGCATATTCTCAGCAGGTCCTTCCCTAATCTGTGAAGCATCCATTCACATTTGCATAATTTGTTGTGACAATGTACATCTCCTTTCATCAAAAATAGCCTTTTTAAACAGATTTACCTTTTTAACACATTTTGTTTTACAGTCTGAATCTGTGAATCCAAAGTATTTTGTTAGTTTCACCAGTTATATAAACCCTGTTACAAACAGTAGGATGCAAAGCTCCTTAATGTATGCTTTCTGAACGCAAGAGAAAAAAAGACCTTTTCATAATGTTTTTGTATACAGCTGTGAATGTCATAGTAGCACCAATCTCAGCTTTCATGTAGTCTTTAACTTGCCTTTATTGTAAACAAAAATCTGGCCAATAAATTCAGGGTAAGAACTAGGGCAGACTGTCTCGTAAACGAATACACAGTAATGCTGAGAACAACAGATGCCTGGAAGGGACTGTCAGACTTGATTGCATTAAAACAGCTTAAGAAAAAAGAAAAAAAAGAATGAAGCTCCTATGCTCGTGAAATAATTCTTCCTAATCTGGAATGTAATTTTCCTAATGCCATTTTAAGAATTCTCTGCATTAAAAACCCATATTACTTACCTCTGCCCTTTTAAGCATTTCCCATTTATTTAGAATTTTCATTGCATAAATGCGCTCTGTACACTTCATTTTAACAACCGCAACCTGCAATAAGAAGATAGCTTTATTTAACAAAAGCATGGTTAGAAAAATGCAATATTTAAACAACTTAATATTAACAAAGTATTAATAAAATAAGTTATGACAGAGTCACCAGGGATCAGCTCACACATTGATAAATTACAGCTTGATTCTTTGCTCCTTCTATATTCCTCCTGCATTACTACTACGTACTTGACGCACAGCACACCATGTGTGGTCAAGTGCTCATGATCAAGGACACAGGATGATACAGGAGGGGTATGAAGCTCTTCATATGAAGATGCATAGTAAAGCTGCATTGTTTGCCAAGAACAAGCGATGCTTGTACACCATGCCTTCAGCCAATGCAGCAACGTTTAAAAGGGCAGCCTGTGAAAACGAGGAAGGCTGCTGTCAATAGAAATACGCTACATTTGACTAATTTGTTTTCACATTTCAGGTTTCAGAAACTTGAAAGATATTTTCAAATTAACATCCTTGTGTACTGTATGCAGATATTTAAAAGGAAGCAAAACCAGTATCATTTACTTATTCATCATTTTGCTTGAAGCATTTTACTATGCATCCTGTGTATTAGACTTGCTCAGACTGGTCTGTTATGAGCAGTAGTTGTGCACATAGCTGTACAGTGGAAGAAAAAACAGAATAAAGAAACTTCAAGGCTTAGGAACGCCAAGACTTTATTTTGACCAAGACTTGTATTCTCCAAGACCAAAACTAATTCTTCTTGTAGTAAAGCCATCATTTCCACAAAATCTTCCAGTTGGCAAAGAAAAGCAGGCATGACGACTAAGACAGCAACATTTTCACAGGACTATACACGGACTGCTTGAATGTTTCTGCTGCTTCTCAGCTTGTCCCTATTTCAGACGTAGAAAACCAACTGGCTTTCATTGCTTTTAACAGAGCTCTAAATAGCAGCGGGAGAAGTAACAGGAATCACTTCAGCTCGCCTCTTCTGTTGCTTAAAAACTCTTATTGATAAGGGATTCAGGAGCTGCAGCAACTCTAAGAAGACGCTAACTATAAAAAAAGGTTGGAATAATGCGTCAAGCAGAGCAACACTATACAAAGTCAGAAGTCCTAAAGAGGGAAGGGGGAAATATAATACCTCCCTGCACCTTACCAGTAAAGAAGCTCCAGATGATGGGCAGGAGGACCACTGCTCCTCCAGTAACACAAGAATGGGATTTTCACATTTAGACAGACATGTGACTCTGCAGATGCATACGTAAGCCTCCCATCCCTCGGTCTGGGAAGCTCCATGCACCAAGTCATGTAACAGATGAGCAAAGCCTAGTACACACCTGCACACAGAGTTGTGTAATGGAAACATATCTTAAGAAAATGACTAGCAGGTACCCATCACAGGAAGGACATGGGAATCTGGCCCTAAACACAGCCGGGAAACAGACAGCACAAAGAAGAAGCTTCTGTAAGCTACGTAGAACATCCAAAGCTACATTACACCCTAGTGCCTCCTGGCCTACAAACATCTCCTGCAGACACTGCTCATGCTGCAGGGGAAGGATGAGTAAGATGAGAACATCTCATCCAAACACATGAGGTTCTTTGGGACATACGAAACTGTTCAACGCTGACCTTTGCTAACAGCCTAAAACGTTTAGCTTTGTTCCTGTCCTCTTCATGGCCTTGCAGTTAAAAGCCATTGTAACAACCTCTCTGCATACACTTAATTGAATTATTTGCCTGATAGAGCTGAAGGCACACTGTAAGTCAAACTGCACATTAAAAGCTCTGGGAAACTGCAAAATGCTGACATTACCTGCTATACATTTTAAACTCTGCTCCATACAGAACATGATGACTCAGGAAATACCCCCATCTCCACTGAAGGGACAGACCAAACTGAGCAGATTACCTGCTGCAGATGAACAAAAGCTCTGGGGCAGAAGTAATTTGCAAGCGTAGCTCTGCGAGCCCTGAAGTAGCAACATTCAGGTTTCATTACACCACAACACTAAAACTGCTCAGCCATTTAAGTACAAATATAGCACACAAATCAGAACCCAGATATGCATCTACTGCACTTTATCTAAGGCCATCACTGTCTGAAAGCACTGCAGGCTGAGGAAGTTTGAAGCGTGCTCAACTGCTGAGAAGTGATGTGAGCCCAACATCGACATCGCAGAGGACATGCACAGCTGAGGAGTTGTGCAAATGTTAGACCAGAAAGTGGTGAAGGAGAACAGCCCTGGACAAAGAAAAAGAATGCCAAATCTGTAGGACCTATTTAGCAATTCCCCAGATGCTATCTATATTAGTGCTATGATTTTCAGCTGAAAGGATTGCTTAAAAAAAAAGACCAATTTAAACTTTCTGGAGGAAGAGAATTGTCTTCTCTGGAAGAAAAAGTGGAATGAGTAAAAGGAAGGTTGACTTGTTTTCACAGTAAGTGGTCATCAAGTTATGGCACCAGTAAACACACTGCTGCTTTAGTTTCAAGGAGCACAGTGGGACAGCTTCTTGTGCCAACAGAAAAATTTATGTAACCATACAGTAAAATAGGTAATTCCCCAGGAATTTTATCTCTGAAAAGAAATCTGAAAGGTGCAGAAGATGCCTCACAGAAGTAACAGAACTTTGGCCTGACTTGACCTGACTCCTCAACCCATTCTAATAATTAGGATTTATTTTTTTTTTAAGAAAACAAACAGAAATGTAAAAACCAAACCTCATTGATGTCTGAACTGAACCAGGGAAGCACAAACCAAATTATGCTTTGATAAAGTCAGTACTATTATAAGCAAGAATATTGTTTCAATACTGTAAAAAATCCTACACCTTTCATTCCGTGAAACACCTCAGCGTTTCCTCAAGTTAGCTTTCTTTTACTTTCTTCATCAGGTGGCAGTATTTCTAAGTTACATTCGTCATGCTATGCTTTCGCTGTTTCTGAGATGCTGCCATGTAGTTCTTTTTTCTTACTTTTGTATTAATTCCTCTTTCTCTGGCATACCTTGAATTCAATTACAATAACCACACTGACCACTTTGCAAGATCAAACAGAAACCTCTTATATCACAGTTGTGCTAACCATGCAAGATGTCAGGTTTTAAATGTGACGGCTCTTATACTATATACATACCAATCCACCACATCTACTAATGTAAGAAAAAACACTCGGTGTTGAGAGGTATTCCAAAGGACACAGATTGGTACACTGTTGCAAATGCCCACTTCAAGAACATAAAGCATTGCTTCTATCTTCAAAGTTTCAAAGTCTACTGGCCAAACAAGTGCTCGTGTTATGCACAGACTGTAAAAGATCAGAATTTAATTTTGATGCTCACTCTTTGTTTCCAAGGCTATTACAACTTGCACTGTAATAGAAGTTAAAAAAAAAGTATGCTAAGGATAATGAAAGGAAAAACAGGTACAAGCAGAGGTATAAAATAGCTTCTGAAGAAGATTTATTACTTTTTATTAATAATTATAATAAAACTAAATTTATGTGTAAATAATTTATATAATATAAATATATAAGTAATAGATCTAAAAATAATGTAACTAAATTATAACTAAAATATTCCAGGCCTGGAAGAGATACAGCTATGACAGGCATACAAAACCACAAATGTTGAGCAGAAGATGAACAGAGAGCAATTATTTGCTGCTTCTCGTAACACATAAATTGAAAAGCATCAAATGAAATAAAAAGATACCAAGATTAAGGATGTATTATTGTCAGGTTTGGAACTCAGCCACAGGTTGATGCAGACACCTAAGTATTCAAAAAGTATTTAAATACCTGTTTAATGCCCAAGCAACACACGCAGCAGAGTCTCAGAGACTGCTGACCACTGCGTTACAGGGGTGGTTAGGGAGTCCCTGACCCCTCAGCTGCTGGAAGCTGGGAGGGCTCAGCTCTGCTCTGGCCTTGGACTTTTCCTACACCTCTCTACCTGGCCAAAGGGATGGGATGTGGGCTAACTAATGCACACACCTTTGACCCAGAGCAACTATCTTTGATACCTGTGTCAAATTAAGAAAATGAAAACTTGCCCAACTTGCATCTCATTATGCTAGGCTGGAAGGGAGAATCGAGGGTTCCAAATACTCAACAATCACAGAGTGGTTTGGTAGAGAGAGACTTAGGTGATCGTTTTACCAAGTCTTAAAACACCGATAAGGAAAAATTCCAGATGCAGGGGTTCCCCCACCACTGCAGCCCCCCTTCCGGGCAAGCTCCCACAGCTCTACGCTGTCGCCAGCTGATTTGATTACTGTCACTGTGACTCGTCAAGCTCAAGATTCACAGAAACAGGGACACTGCAATAAAGATCACGTATGTTTCCTCAAGGACCTCAGAAAGCCTAATGAATCCTAGCGGCTACACTCCAACCAACTTAAGACATATTTATGTCAAAAAAATGTATGAGAACTGGGGCTAAAGCGTAAGTGAGAGCCAGCTGTGGTAACTACATGCCACAACACCCTATCAGATTTTTATTACTTCTGCCATCCATTCTCTTCCAGCACTTTTTGCCTCAAAGCTCTGTTTCACTTGTATTGCAATAAAATAAAAATGGAACCAATATAGCTAAAATAACAATTTTAGACTTTGGTGAGAGCTAGTATGTTGCTTCTTGAATTGTTTTACAGAAGTATTTTGCCCCATTTTTGTTTTCAAAAGCCACCTGATACTGCCGTTGAGGGTGTGCAGTGTGCAAAGTCAGCCTAGGCCAAGTCCCACCTTTCCTCATGCCCTGTTGAAATCTGGTGGGAATCTGAGCCAAATCAGTCTCTACAAACACGACAGGACTTCCCACCACTGTACTCTGCCCTTTGAGTGACATGATCAACATCAGTAAGCAGTATTAAGTTACAAATTTTCTTTTATGTAAACAAAAAGCATGGCATAAGAAAGTGCAGAAATCATTTACGTGCAAGACTGGATTTCCAGAGAACAATTAAGATAGTTAACAAAAAGACTTTCTGCTGGAAAGTTTATAAATTCTTTGATGTTCAACTTTTTGGAAACCATGCCGGCATTCGTTTCAGAACAAAGATAAAAAAGCCACCTAGCACACTATTCATGCTCATGGTATGTTAAACTTTCAGGTAAAACTTATCCTCAAGGACTGGACTTTCAGGGATAAGGCGAGACTCAAATGCAAAAAGTTCTCAGCTGAAAAGAACACCACCGACACATAAGGGATAATCCTCGTGCAATCAGCTCATAACAACAGGTAGTCATGAAAAGGCAATCACTGGAATTCATAGGCAGATACACACCACTAGGGAGGGGTAAACAATACTGCCTTGTAGAAATACAAACTCATTGGAAACTCCACACACAGCCGCACCCCAGAGAACTAAACTTTATCTGGAGCAGGTGTGAAGGAGGACTACTGAGGTGATCCAGGAACTAAAGAGCCTCTCATACTACCGTGGGAATAGCAAATGCTTTGATTGGTTAAAAAACAAACAAACAAACAAAAAAAGTCAAAAAGTGCTACCTGCAAATAAAATTGGAAGGAAGAACATCAGTAATAAGGATGATAAAAGATAAAAGATCTGCTTAAGCTAATGGGCAATAAAATTACATGGATAAAATAGTGTAAAATTACCATGAACTAACCTTTGGCAGGAACTTGGAATGGATTTAGACATTTGAGCAGAGATTTTAAAAAAGCCTTTCAACCGGGAGAAGAGACAAAATGTCATTTCAGATGTAAACAATTTATCCGTAATGTCTTATTACCAGATTCATAATTGAATATTACAGTCATTTCCCTCAGTTAAAGCTTGTATATGCCACTTTTACTCTACTATTTCTGTCTCATGCTATTGATACCTTGGACACTAGCTACTGAAAAACACAGCAGGAACTGCTTTATCCTCCCGATACTCTTGGATATGAAAAGTCTTTGATATATAGCTCATTAGTTAACAGTTTTAATACCGCATCTGTGAGAAAAACTGGTCTGGACTGCTCTAGCAGTTGGGTTTTTTTTTTTAATGTCTATTTTACATTTAAAATGAGCAACCAGAGTATCTTTTGGTAGGGTTCATATGCCACGGTGCACTTTTCCAAAGCCAAATCATTTTTTTGAGCACACGGTGTGGATCTTTATGTCGTGCAACCAAGAAACCACTTACAAGTGCCAGCCAGAAAGGATCTGCAAAAGAAGAATAAAGGCCCCAAATAACAACGTAAGCTCTTCCTCGGCAATCGGGGGGATTGCGGAGCGAAATGGCTGGTCTCGCAGCAGCACTACAATGGATGTGCCTCTCCAGCTCCTTGCAACCTGCCCGTCACCATAGTAACTCGGTGCTGCCACGCAGCCAGGCGCGGAGCTGGGGAGGACTAGGATAGCAACCAGCTCTTTCTGAAGCATTTTCAAAACAAAGCAGCTTCTTTCTTCGTCCATTTGCACAGCAGAAAATAGCTTGCGTTGATATTTTGTGTGAAGAGCAGACTGTGGAAAGGTAAAGCTAATTAAATATTTCTTCTGCACCGTATTCTGAACGCTTGGACTCTGAGTATCTGGATGAAAAGTCTCATACGTCGCATGCAATACTTAGGAATTCTGTTAATCTACAAGGTAGGAAGGAACAGTCCCTGCTGGGTACCTAATACTAATCACGAAAGCTTCTGAATAGGTGAGACAGCCTTAATTGCAGTCTGTAGGCTCACTGTGCCCCAGGTTAATTTCTAGAAATACATAAAAACGTTAAACTTGGTACCCTACAGCTGCAATTACAAGGTGGAGAAGGCACCAACAGCTCTGCGTCGCATTGCCAAACACGACTGTCCACAGGAAGCTTAAGTTTTGCATATTCGCTTTGAGTCTCAGTGCACCCTTAGCCAGTGTATCTCTCAGTAGGAACCATACAATTTATCAGAAACCCATGGTACGCAGGGGATCAGATTGTTCTCTCAACCATTATATATTTTCTTCTAGAAACAGATTTTTACGTCTGTTGATTCCAGCTAAGACTCTGACTAAGCATCTTGAGTCGAGGTGACATGTCCTATTACTAAACACTACACAGATCAAGCCTGTACACAACAGCATTTGTATAAAAAGGTATTTCTAATCCATCCAGAGCAATAACACTTAGGTGGGGCACATTAAGAGTTTTAGTTATTTTTGTGCTAAGCAAGACCAAGCAGTTCCACCCTTCCGCTGCTACCACAGTAAGTGTTGCTTGTTGAAGAAATCCTTGCTAACAAACAAGGGAAGGAAAACAATTGTTTCAGTCCCATGCTGCCAAATTTCCAGGAGGTGTCAGCCACATTATACAATCCAAGTTCTCAAACAAGGTACATCTTGACATGGTTCTTCCTTCAACAACTGCTCTTCACTGAAATGCATTAATCTACAGCAGCGTGCCTAAATGGTCCTTTACACAAAATAAGGAAAAGTGATCTTAAAGTCTTACAAGTACATTATACGAAGAGGTCAGATGAAGGTTGCAAAGGAGCAAAAGCAAGTATTTAGAGCCAGACAGTCCCTGTACACAGGATCTTCCTCCTATCCCTCTCACCATACTGCAGCACTAGTACTCCCAGTTCCCTTGGCATGCAGAGGCAAACACCCAGCACACAGAAGGCACTTCTTAGGCTGGCGTAAGTTTCCCAGGTAGGCACAAATCCCATCAAGCACAGGTTCTCAGGGCATTATTTCCTTTCAAATAATGGTCCACAATGTTTCTAGACAGAATGAGTAGACAGGCACATGCAAACTTCAAGCTACTGATGGGTTTGGGGTTTTTGTTTTGGTGTGGTTTTTTTAAAGGTCTAAAAGGTAGAGGATTATTCCATTCTGTGCTTGTATTATTTAAATCTTCTCCTAAAGAATGTGTATTTTCACTGGTTAACAAAAATCTTCACCCTACACAACTTATTCATTCTTGTCTACAAAGAAGAGACTTCTACATTAATTTTATTAATGGAAACCAGAATTAAGATTACAGAAAAACATTTTAGTTCTGATTTTATTTCAGGGGTCTTTTTAATTGTTATTAGTTTTATTTCTCATGGAGGTTATCCCCCTGCACATGAGCTATCCTGCCTGTATGACCTGCAAAAAAGAAAGACTGAAGGTAACATTAGGGCACTCACAAAAATGTTCCACCCAGTTGGGTATACACCCAGGCAAATACACCCCAGGAGACAGAGAAAAGGCACGAGTAGTTTTTCCTTGCTACAGCTAGCATTTCAAATTATATGCTATTCTAACTGTCATGCACTCAAAGAAAATTTCAAACTTCTCTTCATAACTATGAAACTTCTGAAAAAATTAAATTAGGTTCTCAAGCCAGTGACTCCAGGAGTCAGAGCCTTAATTGTTGCTGTAAAGGACATCCAATTTACCCTACATGCAAAGTAGCTGGCTTAGCGTATAAGAAAAGGAGAGTGCGTGTTTTGGCAGGTGGCTAGAGAAGAAATCTCTAGGTTCTGAGCTAGGCTATTTCTGTCCTAGCGTAATAATGAGAACTTTAAGAAACATTTTTTCTCTTGCTTTCTCAGATGTCCCATGCTATAAGAACTTTTACTCAGGTGGTTTTGGATTACCAGTTGGGTTTTGTTCTCATATTGCTGGAAAAAGTGTAGAGAACAGGTTGAGTTCTGCTGGTTTGAAAAGGAGAAGGAAAGAAAAAGGCACTGACATACCAGTACAGATATATACTGGTGATTATATCAACCTGCCTTAAATTAGATACTGATTTTGCAGTTGTGCTCACAGGGACAAGCTCACATGTGATCTCAGTCCTCTCTCCAGACAAAGACCACGTTTCCTTGACTTGTTGTATGGCAAAAACTGACCACTGATCCTGACTAATAACTAATATCATGCCTTTATTTTGTTTAAGCTATCTTTCTTCAAAGCTACTGACTTATGCAAAAGTTCTGTGGTAAGACTAAAGCCCCTGGCATTCTCCAAAAAGTCCAAAGTACCTACACTGAAAAGGATCGGATGTAGTTTTCATCCTTTTTGAAGTCTAGCTCATTCAGCTGTTCAGCATTTAATTTAAACTATTGAATTCTAATAGGAATGTTTCGTTTAATGATGATTAATTTCTTTATGCATTCTAACAAATATTTTATAGGTATTTTTAAAATTTATTTCCAGCAGATAGTTGTGGGTTTGGTTTTTTTTTTTTAAACAAGAACTAATGAATAACCTTATAACCACTAGAAAACTCATCTAGCATAGTTCTAGTTCATAGTTCAACTAGCATAGTTCCTACGTATGTATGAATGTACTATAGAAAAATTACTTACAGCTCCCTCATTCAGTTTTCTGAAGCGTTGCTTTATACAAGTCAGATGCCAGAAGTCCCTCTCAAGAAACTAGATTTGATTTTCTTATTATGGAATGCCAACTTTGATATAATTACTATTTTATAATACCTATAATATTTGACAATTATAGCAGCATAGTATACACAAGGGTCAAAGGATTCATTCATAAGCAAAAAACACAAAATATTCTCTGGCAAGTGGAATTAAAGTATAATGAACTTAAAATCAGTGATTCCTGCATAATTTAAACTGATCAAGAAGTTTCAAGCTGCTACAACTATAAACTAAAACTTTTACAATTAAAAGATGAAAAAGACAACGTGATATTGACAGATAACTAACACCACTGACTTTGTGAGAACTCACAGCTCTAACAGGAGGATATTATTAAGATATTTTCTCATTTCACTTCTGTGAAATTTCATTTCCACTGGGTGGATGGGATGTACAAATTGCTTTAGCTAAGTTTCATGCTTTTCCAAATGAAAGAATATGAAAGACATGGTTGATTCAGGCACTCCAAACACTATTAACACAAGTTTCCACCCAGAATTTGTATCTTTTATACACTTTAAGACTCTTGATTCAAAGCTAAGAAAGGTCATGCTAAACCTCCAGCAAGTATAAACTGAAGTCTCTTGAAGCTCATATAAATACTTCATCTGCTGTTGTACTGAGATTTCCAGTTGGTCAATTCCTTAAGTGGAGAAGAACATCTTTTTGAAAAAGAACAGAGCAAGTACTATGGAAAACAGTCCTTAACGTTATACTGTGTGAAGGCATTCCCAACACTGGCTCCATCTGCAAGTCGCTATAAAGGGTTCCCATGACCTGAAACCATTTCTGATAGCTATAGCATTCGCAATTCTAGTTCTGAAAAGATCCAGAAACCACTAATCCCACCAAAAGACAAACTGCCAAAACACTAATCTAAAATTCCTTAGATATCAGTAGTCACAGCCACTATAGCAAGTAATTTGGCACAGCAAGACCAGAATGACAGATGAAAGTAGCCTGTGCTGAGCCTTCCCATCTATATTGTATGCAGTTCAGGAATTTTGCTTCTGACTGTATCTAGCCTGGTCTCCTGGACCAAACGTGCTTTGAAGCTGTTAGGAGAGTCAAACCCAGTGAGTGATTCTTATGTACTGCTTGAGGCCAGAAGCACATTTGGTGCACACCTGGAACAGAGGTTCTGGTTTAGTTTCCTCCAAAAGAAATCCAGCTCATGCACAGCAAAATCATTCTGCGGTAAGTGGGGGCACTCTCTTCAAAACTGTACTACTGCTTTGAATCAAAACCCTAACGGAGAGGTAGACAGTTACGTACTACTGTCTTGATTCTCTAGGCCCTTTATCTACTCATAAACCTCTCTGCTCAGACCTCTTTTCTGGACTTAATTTAAGCTCTTCCTTAGACTTATCACATTTTTTCCCATTTCTGCTTTTTCCTGCCAAACTCTTTGCAGTAACTTTTGTCTCCAAAAGCCATGTTAAAATAATACACACCAGCTAAAAACACACACTCAAGTGAAACCAACCAATTTTCATGCAGTATTTCCACTACCCTAAGATAACACTTCCTTTTTTGTAACAAATGTTGCAACTCATCAAGTTCAACATCCACTAGAAAGTGAACTTCTGTCTTACAGGTCAAGATGTTACTATTTATCTGGACATTTTACTTAAAATGCTCAAGTTCCTTCAGCAGCTATGCCCATGATGATTACACATGAACTACATGTTACCTCACCACATCATCAGATGATGGTACAGATGAAGAGATGTTCTTGAAACACTAATTTCTGTGTTAGGTGCCCCACATTCCTCAAAAGCCGTCTCTGAAGTATCTTACAATTATGTGGATATGAAGCTACTACTTCACCACTACCAAGTGCATATACACATAGAAACCTCATTGCTTTCTGAACCTAGGTTGAGTGCAGTCCTGGCATTTTTCTAGCTTAGTTTCTGGACTGCCTGCATGTGGTACGTTGACCTTGGCTGGACGCCAGGTGCCCACCAAAGCCACTCTATCACTCCCCTCCTCAACTGGACAGGGGAGAGAAAATATAACAAAAAGCTCATTAGTCAAGATAAGGACAAGGAGAGATCACTCAGCAAGCCGTCACGGGCAAAACAGACTCAACTTGGGGAAAATCAGTTTCATTTACTACCAATAAAATCAGAGTAGGGTAATGAGAAATAAAACCAAATCTTAAAACACCTTCCCCCCAACCCTCCCTTCTTCCTGGGCTCAACTTCACTCCCGATTTCTCCACCTCCTCCCCCCAAGTGGTGCAGGGGGACGGGGAATGAGGGTTGTGGTCAGTTCATCACACACAGTCTCTGTCACTCCTTCCTCCTCAAGAGGAGGACTCCTCACACTCTTTCCCTGCTCCAGCGTGGGGTCCCTCCCATGGGAGACAGTCCTCCATGAACTTCTCCAACATGGAACCTTCCCACAGGCTACAATTCTTCATGAACTGCCCCAGCATGGGTCCCTGCCACAGGGTGCTGTCCTTCAGGAGCAGACTGCTCCAGCATGAGTCCCCCACAGGGTCACAAGTCCTGCCAGAAAACCTGCTCCAGTGTGGGCTCCTCTCTCTCCATAGGTCCACAGGTCTTGCCAGGAGCCTGCTCCAGTGTGGGCTTCCCACAAGGTCACAGCCTCCTTTGGGCACATCCACCTACTCTGGTGTGGGGTCCTCCACGGGCTGCAGGTCGGTATCTGCTCCACCGTTGACCTCCATGAGCTACAGGGAGACAGCCTGCCTCACCATGGTCTTCATCACAGGCTGCAGGGGAATGTCTGCTCCAGTGCCTGGAGAACCTCCTCCCTCTCCTTCTTCGCTGATCTTGGTGTCTGCAGAGTCATTCCTCTCACATATTGTCACTCAGGCTGCAGTTGTACCCCCATTGTTTGTTTCTTTTTTTTTTTACCTTCTTAAATACGTTATCCCAGAGGTGCTACCTATCATCGCTGATGGGCTCGGCCTTGGCCAGCAGTGGGTCCATCTTGGAGCCAGCTGGCATTGGCTCTATCGGACATAGGGGAAGCTTCTAGCAGTTTCTCACAGAAGCCACCCCCTGCTCCCAAAACCTTGCCATGCAAACCCAATACACTGTGATACCTCTGTCCCACAATCAAACTCTATGTGAAAGAGTTTGAGGTGCCCAGGGCACACCATGCTTGAAAGAAAAGCTCTGCACAGCACGCAGTCCTGCTCTCTGTGGAGACAACATGAGATGAAGATAAGGAAGCCTAGCCTTAGCCACCCTCAGCAGAAGTTATAACCAAGTGCTAATGTGCTGAAGTGAGCCGCTAATGGCTGTCCCTACAATTGACTTTGGCATGGCACTAGTTAAAAGAAGCTTCCTGAAAGAAATCTAAGGGTTTTGTGGTTTGTTTTTTTTTACCTCTGGAAGTTCTTTAGTTAGTAACCTCTTTTGCTGACAGCTATGGCTTTAGTTACACATACTTAAATGCTGAAAGGATTGTACTTAAATGCTGAAAGGGTTGTCTTTGCAGTTCTCCAGTAGTCTCAGGTATCCTATGCCTACTGGAGGCACATGCTCCTGAATGCTTTTGCCAGTGGCAAGCGCTATCAGACTGCTGTGACTGATGAGACTTTCCTCAAGCATATTACGAAGTAAAGCTTCAGTCCAGGGTCCTGGGACTGGCGAGTCCTCAAAACACAAGGCGTTCCTATCATCCCAGCATGATTCAACTTGCTGTCCAAAAAACAGATCCAGCAGCCTTTGATCTTCAAAGATGACAGGGAACAGCCTTTGAGGCAGCCAAATGCGTCTTTCTGTATTACCAGATTGCTACAGAGACAGGCAGATGGGTGGAGCAGCCTCCGCGTTCCTACCATAGAAGCAGCCCAGTTCTGTGTTAAATTATAGCAGCACAGAAGAGTACATATGGCAAGTGGGAGAAGAGATCCCAAATTCAGCTGTGCAGCTGCTAGGTAGGACCACCCTGTTCATACACACATTGAAGAGACACTTGTTTTGCTACACTGAAGTCAGAATGAGCCAGGCACAAAAGTGGCAGAACTGGGCACTAAATACCATGCTTCAAAGGGACCTTTCACTAGTACCTAGCTACATCCCACATTTGGAAGTATTTTAGCACATCCGTGTGAATCTTTAGGACAAGTACAAGTCAACTGCCGCAAGACATCAGATGCACAAACGATGAAAGTTGCATTACTACAACTGAGAGTAAAAATCTCTTACCTCACCAAATGCACCTCTTCCAATCACTTTTATAATTTCAAAGTCATCTCGATGCAGTTGCATTTCCTTTACCAATTTTGTAAATGGTCTTGCTGTTTAAGGAAAAAAAAAAAAG
>VZTL01003827.1:1840-23595 GCA_013400535.1 Scopus umbretta
GCCTTGCTGTCTCTGTGCCACAATATATGAGTTTTCATCAAAAACCTCAAATATTTTCAGGTAGAGAAATCTCCAGACACTCCCAGAAGCAATTAACATTGTCTGGTTTTGTAAATGCATTCTGCCCATGCCTGTTTGTCAGGTGAGCTGTACAAATATTATTTTCAGGGTTTCTGGTAAAGCTGTGATTGCTTATCCCGGAGTCACAGAACTGACTAGGCAAGGTGAGCCTATAAACGGGTTTGGCATTGCTGTTTGGAGCCAGGACATTTTGCTAACGAGCATCACTGGAGACTCAGCTGGGCAAGTCTCTTGCTTGACGCTAAATGGGGGAAGAGGAGAGAAGGACGCTCCAACCCTGAATGGCTGACGTGCTTC
This sequence comes from Scopus umbretta, assembly GCA_013400535.1. Classification (NCBI taxonomy): domain Eukaryota; kingdom Metazoa; phylum Chordata; class Aves; order Pelecaniformes; family Scopidae; genus Scopus; species Scopus umbretta. The sequence goes on from VZTL01003827.1 coordinate 2,219, forward strand.
TTTTCCCTTACCTAGACAAAATTTCATGAAGAAAAGAGCCTTGAATTGTGGCCCATGGCCTTTTTTCTTTTTTCTCCATTCCCTCATGGTTGACCTATAAGTAGAGGGACGGAGTTGGCTATTAGGGAGTATTAAAAAAAAGAAAACAAAAGTCTGTGGAATTTTACCGAGAAACAAAAATCAATTAAAAAATATGACCCATTATCATAAGCTTATCAACATCCTTTTTATATATTTTTCCATTATGGATAGCAATTTGCAAGTCATTTTTTGCCAATTGAAACAGAGAAGGATCTGATGCTGAAGAAGTACTTAGGCTTTATCCTTAAATATTTATTAGTACAAGAAGCAACGTACCACAATGTTCTGGCTTAGTATCACATTTGATTCGCTTTTGTAGGTACAACCTGTAGGCAGCTGTTACACCTAAGAAACAAATCAGTCAAAGAACTGAGAGGCACTAATGCAAGCCAGCCCTTGCCAGTGATACGCACAGCTTTCTAAAGAGGCTGGCACATTTCTGCTTTGTGCTTTGCATTTTTACCCTGTTTCATATGCTCAGTAGCTTGTACTGCAGGAATTGAATGTGGCTACATGTCACTTTAGGTATTTGAGACGCTTATTTGATCTATTTGTGTTTTTATGTAATGACGGTGCTTCCGAGGTATGTGAGCAGAAGCTTTTTCGTTCCATTTATTGCCTTGCAAATTTATATGAATTAGGCAATTATACAAGTTAGTATTCAATGAAAGGAGGAAAGAAATCTGATAGGATAGAGCAGTACAGAAAACCAGAGCTTATAATTGTCCTCAGGCCCAGCTAAGGCCTTAACCCTTTTAATGTTCTCATAACCCTTCCTGCAACGACAGTGGCATTCGCTGTTTCAGTATGAAATACTCTGAAAAAAGAAAATCAAGTGCTTCAAATCTCTCTGCCTTAGACTTGTCAGTTGTGGCCCATTTTAAGGATTATTGAAGTAAAAAAGAAATTATTCTGTCCAGTATTTTTTTTTTTTTTTTTTTTGTACAGCTGCTGCATTCTGGGAGTTGTAGAAGCTCTTGCTCAACAGTACAGAAGGCAGCACCAAAATCTGACATTAAGACGAATAAGATAAAATAATTTCCTGTGGGGCAAAGGAAAGCCATGTGATACCTCCATCAGTGAGGCTTTCATACACAGCAACTTAAAACCCTTAAATAAATGGAGCTGATTAAGGTGAGCCAGAGGCAATTCAGCCACCAGCTCCTCCAGAGCCAAGCAAGGAGAGGATATAGTTCAGCAATATTCCTTCGTTAGCAGTGAACTCCTCCAAGCTCTGAAACAGCTGCCATGGTGGTAATGAGGCGACCCATAACTACAAGGCATTTTCTGAGCAGCCGCCTTGTCCACAGGTCCAGCTTCCAGATGGTGTGTCCCAGCCTCAGGACCTAAAGGCATACACTGTAGATGAGGGAAAGTCAGACAGTCCTATGAGCTGTCAAGTAGAGAAAGTGTCCTCAGGAGATGACTGGCAGTTTAGCAGAGCAGATGAGACAGTATAAACGTAAAAAGGGAGACAAACAGAGCAGATGCAGGGAAGCCAGCTCATCATTTTTCTCTTGTGAAATATCTGTGCTCTAGTTCCAATTAGCTAGGAGAGAAGCAAATTGTCATTTCAATTCAGATTTCCAGGTTTGGGGACAGAGCTGTGCCAAAGATTAAGGAAGATATCTTACAAAGAATATGAAAAAGGAAAAGAACATCTTTATGGCACACCTGCAGGTGATACGTATTATCCTCTTAATGTCTACCAACACTTTCATTCAAAGTTAACAATTTAGTAGTTGTGTCTGCATATTCTTCACAGTTTTGGATTAGCCTTTAGCATTGCCTCTTGACCCAGGGCTTCACCTCACTGCAAGCTGTCTGAGCAACAGCATTGGGTGTGTTGGGAGACCCACACATCCGTCTCTCTTGCCCAAGTCTGGGGAGGCTTTGCTCTGGTCCTGCTTGCACTTGGCTCGATGGCCAACTTACCTGGCATTGACAATGCCAATGTACAAGTTTACGTTGAGCGTGCAAGGTAACGGACGTGCTAACTGTCCTCTAGTGCCTCTCCAGGATTCCCCCATGAATGCTGAAAGAAAAAGATACCTGCTCATGGGTATCTGGATATATGAAAATGCTAGGCCAGTGATATCATTTTTAGAAGTTACTTCTCTGAGAGAAGTAATGCCACTGATTACCCTTACACAACACGTGCTGAGTACCTGATAAGGTGCTCATGGGCTTCAGAAATCTGGCTCTGGGCACCCAGAAATCTCCAAAGTCTGTCTTAACAACTGAGCTCCAAATTACTCCTCCTATTTGCAAACACACGTTTCTTGGGGAAGGTCTTTGGATGCATGCAGCCAGCAAAGCAGCACTGTCAGGCTGCCTCTTCACTAATCTTTCATGTCTCAGTCCAATATAATCCAATCTAACAGCTTCGTTTTATGGACACAGGAAGCACTTTTTATCTGTACTTAGCTTCACATTACCAGATAATATTAGCTGAGTACCTCTTTTCTTCCCATCCTCAGAAGCTAGAGCCCGTGTCCAAGATTTTGTCACTAAATGTAGGGGGTTTGATTCCAGTGTGCAATTCCCCGTCTCCCTTGTGTGCCCAGTCCGGGACAATTTCCAAGCTGTAGCAATTCCACGATTTACCATGTGGAACGGCAAAAGAAATCTGCCTACAGAAAGCAGGCACTTCCAGGATCTCTCTGCTGCGGTGGTGGCTGTGTGTGCCGGAATTTGTGTATGCAGCCACGTACCTCGTTACGGTAAAAGTAACTAAAACAAAGTACAGAGTAAAGCAAGCTGGTATTTAATGATTTTATGACGACTGTTTCGTATCCAGACAGAGGTCACTGTGCAGAGGTTGGTGATGGTTATAAATGCAGGGGAATGGAAATATGTGGAAAGCACCAGAAGAAACAGCAAAACAAAGGTTAAAGGAATGACATTTTTAATTGCTACAGAAGATGGAGACCAAAGGACATGAAGATAAGGTGACACGATGATGAAGAACAGAACAGGAACCATAAAATGATGAGGCAAAATATCCTGGCCAACAGCAATCTCTAAAGTGTATAAAAGGCACATCCAGAACTAGTTTACTGTCTTCACTCAAGAAGAACCCGGAAGATAAAGTAAGGATGTCAGCGATGTCCCTTGTCCTCCATCACACACAAGTGATCCTGACCAGACCACTTGGGCACACACATCTTGGTGCTTAGGAGTACGCAAGGGTAAGACTGAGCAGGTCAAACTATCTGTTTGAGGCATTTGGCTAGATCCTTCCCCTTCTTAAGGCTTTGCATTTTTGAATTGAGTTTTGTTACACTGATTGCCTACAGCTGTGCTACGTCTACCTGGGTCTTGTATCATATTTCAGCTTAGTTAGGAAACATGCTCTGTTTTTTAATTGGTTCATTTGAGAGATTTCCATCAAAACCAATTCTTTAAAAGAAAAAATACCTTTGCACACTTGGACTCCTTTGCCGGGGAGGGCAGGAGACACAAAGCTCAAAGCAGTGTTGGTCACAATCCTCCCCAGAGAAAGCAGAATATAAGCAACAGGAATGACTGTAACAGAGATCACAAAACCAGCTTTAATTTAATAAGGTAGGATATTTTTAGTATCGCAGATATTTGTTATCATTTGCAACCTATGATTTTTGATTGGATTGATGGGGCCACATTAAGTGAATTGTCTGTATTTTTATATGCTTTTAGAGAATTACAAAAGCAGTTTATGGATTAGTTTAAAATAAAAAACTTATGCCATATGAGTTCAGAGGTTCATCCTCTCCATACACTCAATTATAATGCCCATTGTGACTTCTGCTTTATAATTTCACTAACACATCAGAATTGTTTTATTTCCCTCAGTTTTCGGTGCTAATTTTGAAGCAAAGCTTGAACCTTTACTGAATTATTGCAAAAATCAGAGCACCTAAAACCCACTATATATGAAGTCATTTTATACCTCTGTGAAGACTTTAACATTGGATGAGAAGCCTACATTTATTCTTCAGCATTCAATGCTTTTAAAGGAAAAGTCTGATGAAAAGAAGGTATCACTGAAGACTGCATTATCCAATGTATCTATTTGGTAAAAAACATCTGTGCATGCTTTTCAACAAAAAGAGAAAAGTTTGGTTTATTCCTACTTTCTCATTTTTGGGTTAAATCTGTACAGGGGATTGAGAGGAGGAGGCTCATGTGGCTGGGATTTAGAAGATGTTGTAAATTGGAAATCAGCTTTTTGATGATGAGGCATACAGAATGAAAGGCAGGTTTGTAGGGGGGAAGAAGTCGTCTTTGCAAATTGTTGTGTCAGCTGGGTAGAAATCTTGCTCGGAAATTTTCTCTACTGCTAGGTGATCTTTTTTGGGAGCTGAAAAGGAAAAGAACAGGAGGTTATTTGCCCCAGCTGAGAATATTTTACAATAGTTGCTAGTATAACAATGGATAGAAAAATAGACTGATCAGGGAACAAGGGATATATAATTGGCAAAAATTGCTGTATGGTGACCCAGCTGGGGCAACTGATAGCTTTAGATAGCTGGTATTCAAGACTTTTGGAGTTTTATAGCTATTTGCATATCAAAAGCTGTAATTTTCCTTGAAAATGAATGGCAGGCTCTCTGATGGAGCCCACCTGGTTTTTATTTTCTCTAGTAAGACTCCAGCCATTGGCCTTTTGTATTAACTCTTCTTTGTTGCGGGATTTTTCCCTGAATTAGAGCAGCTATTCTGAAAAAGAGGTAAACCTCTTCCTCCATTTCTCCACCTCAGGTTTAAAGCTTTGGCTGCTTACTATCTTATTCCTCCTTGACTTTTAAAAATGATGGGTTTTTGCATGATGACAGTTCAGCAAGCATTTCTGTGCAAGCTCAGGAGAAAGTGACTATGTTAAATAGCTCTTTTATTCACTCTAGAGTAAGAGCTCTAGCAGCAGAGGTCTCCCAAAGAAGAGGCTCTGATAAGCTTGGCTTTTAAGTAGGGTTTCTGTGGAACGGCCCTTATTCTTCTTTATCCAGTCCCTTTTAGAACAGAGAACACATGAACGATATGCCTAGCATGAAGACTTCTCATCTAATCCAAATACAGCTTGAATCTTTGTGGATACAGTGAGAACTAACTAAAGGGACCGTGTCCAACTAAGTGTTGTGTTAGGGGGAGCAACGTGGTCACGAGGGTCAAAACTTGCCCTGGTAAATAGGCAGACGTGATGGCATGATGCAAGACAGGACTTTCATCAATACTAGAAAGCTGATGTCTTCAGGAGATATGAAGTATGCATGGACAAAGGTTGCCTAAGATCACGGAATACCTTGAAACAGTTAGGTCTTATCATTCAATAGCTACAGATCTTAAGGGAGAGAACAAATGCAGAATTATTTTCCTTTACTTTGCTGGCTTCTTGGATAGAAGTTTAGAGGATGGTTCACTGTTTTAAAAAATGATAATTACATCCAAATTCCATTAGTTGGGTCTGTGAATATGCTATTTTGTGGCTAAATCTGTCTTTCTATGTTTGCAAGATTAATCTCTCTAGAAACTAGAGAAAGAAGCCATGCAATTTTTCAGATGCTGTTCATCTAGTTATTTATTTATTTGTTACCTTGATGAAGCAAGTAGCATACCAGAGCCTGTGATAAATTTCTCACTCATCTTACAGTGCTTTAACATATTTTTTTTTTTCCCCCAAGCTGCACACATGCTGGTCTTGTGAGGTTATTAAATGATTTTTCAGGAAACTGCAATATTCTTTACGGTTGTCATGTTCATACATATGGATAAACTGACTAGCTAATCCGCTCTGTTCACTGAGTGGAAGGGTGGGGATGGGGAGAGGATCAGTGGTAACCTGAAAAGAGAAATTAAATAAGAGTAGGTCATTTTTGACAGAGCACCCTTTATGGGAGCTTGGCTGCCTAAGAGTTTTCCTACACTGAGGTGCCTTTGAAATGAAAGTCTCCTCACTCTGGTCGAATACGAATTGTCTGCCGAGCACTGGGAGGACTCAGTCCCTTGAGTGTGTTTGATTACATATCTTGGGTGATGTATGCATGTGCACAAGCAGTTGGTGGTCCTGACCTTATAGAACGTACTAATTAGATATCCCTTTTCCTGTTGTCTTTGGCAAATAAATTGTTATCATCATTTTCACAGATTATTAAAAAAACCCTGCAAATAGAACATCTGCTTTTGATTAAACACATGCGGAGATATTTCAACACATACCCATTAATCAGACTTAAACTTTGCTTTTCACCTCTTTTAGTTAGTCAAACAATTGTTAGAAAGATCTACTTTTTCTTCTATAGAGCAGTGGTTAAACATTTATGGGGGAGCGGTGCAGTTGGGGATGGACCTGGAAACATTAAAGACTTTTTTCCCTATATATTCCCTCACTTGTACAATTCACGTTGGTCTAATTTTCAAAATGGGTGACCAGCTGTTTGAGATAACACAGCCAGGGCTGAATGTCTCTAAACCCAACACTTCTAGAGGTTCACCACTGCCAGCTTTATTAAGCTCATTGCTGAGGAAAGAACGATTTGCTGCCTGCAGAAGCAAATGCAAAGCTGATTCGGGAGCCTTGGAAAGAATCCTATGAGGGAAGAGCTGAAGGAACATTTTCTGTCTCCAGCTGTTCTGCGTTTTGTCAGAATTAGCTGAAGAGCCAAAGGTGACAATGCCTGAAATAGGAAAGTGGTAGAACATCCTAAATTGTAGGGTCAAAGTGTGCTAATTAGGTAACAATTAATTTTGAGTGACCTCTAGTGGTACTTTTCCACAGTTTACCTTCAAACAGGTAACTGAGATCCCTAATAGTAACTGAAGTTCAGGCTCTATATTTAATAGCACTCCCTCAGCAACAGGGTAAATAGTCTGTAGCTAAATGGGGAGGCCACAAAATAGGTTTGTTTTTCTCAGAAAAGTTCTGATAACTTGGTAAAGAAAATCAGAGTGTTCTTTATGTATACCCTTCTGCCAAAATCATTTGTTACTACACCAGGTAGAGCAGTACGCGGTACAAGTTTTCATTGCATGAATAAGGATGAGTACGCCTGTGCAGCAATAGGAAGATATGATTTTTACCAAAGGCAGGCACACTGTTACTGGCTTTAACCAAACCTGTATGGGCAATAACGTCTGTGACGATGGTTAAATCCGCCTCCCGTGGTATTCCTACCTGCAGCAGCTACACCAAAGCCAGAGTGCGACTGCAGTCACGGCTGTAGGTCACGGCTTGCAGACGTGCATGGGACGCAGCCCTGTAGGCTGCAAGAGTCAGATCAGAAGAACAGAGCTGTGTGTAGCAAAAAGCGAGGGATTTGCCATCTTTGAATAAGGCATTACAGCTCTAACAGCCATCTGGGGTTCCAGGTGATATAAAACTATTTTTTATTACCCTGACATTTGAGAATGCACCCTTGTATCAGTAGGTCAGCTGTGAGTGCTTTGCAGCGATTGCGTTTACCATATTTCCTATCTGATGGGTAGGGAGGACAGTTATTAGCTAATTGGCCATCACGTACGCAGAGATCTGTATGAATACCAGTGGCTCTGCTTCTTTTCTGAGTCTCTGTCTCAGCACTCCCACGCACCCGGGATTCTTCCATTGACACGTGTGCAACCCAGAGATCTCACTCCAAAACACATAGCTGGTACCCAGAGAAGTGCCAAAGGGCACCTGGAGGTGACCTCTCCTGATGAGACATAAGACCAGGTCCCTGACTACTTATGATTGCAAAAAAAACTCCCGTGAGGTGGTTTATGAAGATGAGCCCAGGTGTCCAGATTAAAAGGGTCAAGTCCCACTCTCCCAGCAAGATGCGCGTATGCATGGTAATAGTTTTGCATCTCACAGTGCTGTTGGGAGAGGCTGCAGACAAACTGCTGCTGTGGCCGCCTCTGCTCTCCCATGGGCTTGCCTTAGATTGCCTTACAGGGCAGCAGCCTTCCTGCAGGGAGCCAAACCCACCCCTCCAAGAAGGGATAAAGAGATATTAAATCGCAGGAAGGTCAAATTATTTGCTCAAGATAATACGGTGAAACGATGGAGATGATGGGAGCGGTCCGACTCTCAGGCTCCCCGCATGGCAGTATCTAATTGCAGGAGGTGAGGCTTTACGCTAAGTGCAAGTTTCAGCTAAATGAGGCAAATCTTGTTTTTTCAAATGCTCCAGAACACCAGTCAGGTAGTAAATTAATCCCCTTAAATTCTCCTAAGTTCTTACCTTGAGGTGAATGTTGAAGTGCATCCCGAGCAGAAATGCTCAGTGTTTGTTCTGTAAACGTAAGGGGCAGTAAAGCATGTCTCGTGTGCACCGAGGACTTCAAAATCAACAAGCAAGTAATCATAGCCAGTAAAGATTTACTGTCTTCACAATTACAATCCCACAACCCCACGGAAAGTCACAGTGAAATATATGAGTTAGTTCTGATGTACGGATTTGCAGAGTTCAAATTTGCACGGGTACTGATGCTGGCTTCAAAATACATAAATAAATATTCAAATGCCTTCCGCAAAGTGCACCAGACCTGTATGATGACATGTGACCTGCCATTTAGGCGTTAATTTTTATGAATGGTCTTGAATTATTGTGATGCATGGAAAAGTCAGTTTTTATTTGCGTTCCCTATAGGCAGTGGCTTTTGATCACGATTCTCGATGAAATTGTAGCTGACTGACAGTTTCCTTCACTAAAAAGATTTAAGTCCGAAGACACTGTTAGAATATATGGCGTAATTATTTTGCCTAATGGAAAAACATTCATTTTGATAGCAGTCTTAAATTACTGCTGCCTTAAAGGCAAATGCTTCAGTATATTAAGGATTTGAAAATTGGCTGATTAGTGGTGTAAATCTTGAGCAGGGAGGGTAAGGAAAGCTTGTATTTGGTCCATTATTTAATTCATCATTGAACAACTTGCAAGTATTTAATCCTCTCTTTATTTATTGGGCTTTCTTTCATGCATACATGTCCTGCTTGTCTTATGGGCTGAATTTATTTGTTTCTCACTTAATTAAAAATCTTTTAGCTCTTTTATTTCATGAATAACAGAGATATCCAATAGTACTCTATAGACAGTGCAGTAAGTTTTACTAAATACCAAAAAATCGGTATTTTTAATCTTCTTAAGGTGAAAGTATTTCTATAACTAAATCTGGCTCTGTAAGGTAAAAGGTCACAGTAATTTATTTAAAAAATGCATTTATTAATTCTCAATTATTTCTTAATAACAGTCATGTTTGGTTTTAATATCAGTGGGGCATTGTTATTATTAACTGACTTGGCCCTAGGACAAAGATGTGATCTTTTCAAAACACACAAAAAATGTCTCTTTAGCTTTATGGCAATATAAAAGTAAGTAATTTGATCCCTTCCTCTAGAATTTTACTGGTCTGAAAAGACTTCTAAATCTATTTTATGTACAGTCAGCTGTTAACTTTGGTGTGACACATGTGAGTTTGCACTTAATTTTGTGACGATCTGCTCCCTCTTTGCTCCCTGAGCCAGAGCGGGAGAAATACATTAAACACAGGAGCTGATGGAAACTCTTCAAATGAAATTTCCTTTTTCAGCACAAGGCAGGGCAGCCCTGAGAGCCAGATTTCCCCATCAAAGGAGAGTAAGTTGCGATTCTGTGGTACTCACTACAGGCAGAAATAAGCACGAGGAACTTAAGCAATGTTTAGCTTTAAAAAAAAAAAAAAAAAAAACAGCAAAAAACCAAGAATGAAAATCATTCAGATTTCCCTGCTGTAGGAACTTCTACAAAACCATGGAAATACAGAAAATTCATTTGTACAGGTCCTGTGGGCTAGCACAGCCTTTGCAGTGTGACAGACCTGCCTTTCAGGGAACAAATGAGACCTTCTAGGAGAAGATTCTGTCCAAAAGCAAAAATCCCATGGACTTTCCTAACAATTACATGCTATTATCGACCCCAATTACGTGCTCTATATTGACCGTAGTCCCCAGTCCGCCAGGTACGGGGGGACAAGCTCTGTGAGCAGGCTGTCAGGCCTTCCCACCTGCAAAATCTATCCTCAGGGTACAAAGCAAATTAAGAATAATGTTTTTTTTTGCGTGGACAACTAAACTTTCCGCATCCCTTGAAACAAGTCTTTCTTATCAGCCAAAATCAGAAGTGACGGCACAGGAGTCATGTGAGAGGTTATATTACAGCACAATGAAAATGTAGGAATTTTTAGTGATTTTGCCTACTAATGGGATAATGTAGAGGTGAAGAAGGAAATCCGGCAATACACTGAGGGGGTGAAAACCTGTTCTCACTCATAAGTGTGTTTATTTACTGTTTTTAGAGGACGTGCATAACCTGAATCTCTTGTTTCTGCTTTGGTTATGATTTAAGCTTGCAGCAGTGTGGCAGGCTGAGCTGAACCTCTGGTTTGCATTAGGGTCCAAGATGATAGCTTTCCAGTATGTAAAACGCAGCTTTGAAGCTGCTTCTTCACAAAGATTGCCACTGTCTTCTGTTTGTGCTTTGCCGGGTTTTTAGTTTTTGTTTTTGGGTTTTTTTTAATTCATCAGAAATGTAACAATGAAAGGATTTAAAAAAAAAAAAAAGTTCATAGGTAAAAAAGCCATATATGACAGACTTTCCAGATAAATGAAAAGAAAGATTTTGAAACCTTCTTATCCTTGAACAGTATTTTATGCAAATGCTGTCAAAAATACAACTATGCAAAGGAATGTTTTGCTTACCAGTAAACCTACAGTTTAAAGATTTATGCTGCAGTTGCAGTGCTCAAAGTCTCAGGCTTACTGCAAGGCAGCAAGATGGATTCTGAAGTCCTTATAAAGCCTCTGCAAAACATCGTGTGTCTACCACAAATTCCTGAATAGAACAATTTAAGTCGCATCTCAGAAACCAGCTAGAAACTCTGAATTTTTGGCACGCTTTAAATGACTCTGCTTGTTGTTATGGTAATTCTATGAAAAAGACTCTCAGAAATCAATTTGTTGTTTCCGTATAATTCCCTGAACTGAGAAAGAAGCTGCTGGATGTTGGGTAGATGAAGGAACTGCCACTAGAGAAGCTGTTGAGCTCGCTTTAAGCCTACAAAATGTGCCAGCATTTAAAAATCAGTGGCTCTGATTGCACCATGTCCAGAGGGTGGGAGCGACGATGCTATCGGCGCAGCTTGGATGTTCTCGAAGGTTATTTCACAGCATTTCTTTCATAAACTGGGATGCACTAAGCCCAGTAAGGGCAGGACAGCCGCCTGCATTTATTGCAGGATGTGTGTAGAGAAGGCTCCTACAGATGTGAGTTGTTAAGCTATAAAAATTAGACAAAACTTCAAGCTAGGTTGGAAAGTAGTATTTTAATGCCAATGAGAAAAGAAAGAGTCAAAGCTGAATTTACCAAGCCAAAAACTGTGCTGGAGGAAAAGTGCTAAGAACATTTAAACTTGTTAAAGGTATAATTTTAAGAATAATGTTAAGGTATAAGGCAAAGAAACCATGGAAAAACAATAGCAGGGGTTGGAAGGGTGGGCACCATTTTACATGTGGAAGTCAGGGTGTGCGCTGCATTCAGTGTGTCCATTAAAAATCCCCAAACTACAGGATTTACTTATAAAACTGGCAGAGGGAATAGAGTTTTCCAAAGAGCGCTTGTCCAAAGCCTGGCAGCAACACAGGAATCAGAATTTTAAAAAAATACTAATTCTGTCTGAACTCACACATACGTGCCTATTGAAGTATGAAAGATTACCCTGGGGGGGAGCCAGTTACCTGCAGGATTTTAAAGAAGAATGGATTGAGTCCTGCAGAGAATAAATAGTATTTTCTGGTTTTTGGATGACATACTAATACCTGGGGGGAATTCAGACGAGTATTTACAAAACCTTGAGGAAATTCCAACGCGTTATGAAGCTATGCTTTAAAATGAACAAAAATAAGGGAGTAGGTGTGGGATTTTTTTTTTTTTTGTCTCCCTAAACCCAAGTTTCTTGCCTGAGTTTCAGGAATAAAGGCTTTAAAAGAGAAGATATAAACTACGGATTAAGCATAAGTACCTTGGTATTGCACAATTTCTGTTGGTTTTATCCATGTTAAATGTTGCTTATGGAAGTTCCAGATTGTCACTGCTAATTAGGTCGGTGTCTTTCCTGATAAAGGAAAAATAAAATAAATGTGGATAGGACATTAAAATAAGATTTTTGGAGGAAGACAACAACAACAAAAAATCCAATAGCTCTAACCTCTTGGCACCCTTTCATTTGAAGTCATCCAGGACAACCGTAAACTGTAATTTTCTGAAGGCAAAAGGGCTGTTGCTTCGTAAGACTGTAGGAGCAAAAAGTTTCCAGTCATTTGTCTTTTAGATCATTATCAAAGTCTGAAACTACATCTACATTTTGAAAAGAGACTTGCAGCCTCATTTAGGAATTAAGAAATTCTATGAGCATCTATTTTAAAAAATACTCCGGATGCAGATAGTAAACCACTGATAAAAAAGAGGGGTGACTAATTGACATATTTTTGAAGGCAGGCAGCTTTTGGGGCTTATTGTTTTTACTGGTGACTTACTATTGCAAAATTCACTGTAGAACATCAGAAAGATGCAAGTCATGTCCCTCCTTCCGTTGCCACAAACAAATCCAGGGGGAGACAGAGAAGAAAATGTGGGTTTCTGAAAAGATGTCTGACTTTCTGTGGGGTTTTGGACCAGCCGCATCACAGGAGCCATTCAAGCTCCAGTGCTTCACAGAACAGCGTTACGTGGCAGGAGAGGATGTTTTCCAGAAGGGAATTTTAGTAGTAGCATCAAGGAGCTTAAGAAGCAGAATTTCTTTACTAGCAGAATTATGCAAGTAGCATCAGGGACCAATAAAAAAATGATAGTAAGAAGTTATTCTTGGTGGCAAGCTCTGACCGAGGCACCTGAGCCCTGTGTAGGCTGCAGGAACAAGGGGAGGAGGTGTTTCTGCCAGCGCCCTCAGACTGTACCTCTTCTGCGGGGTTGCCTGGACTTGCAGCAGACTCCTCTGCCAGCAGTGTTTGTTACGGAGGACTTTCCTGAAGATCTCTGCAAGGCGCTCCTGGGGAACACGGTGGCCCCAGAGACACTTGTGTGCACTTCTGCCTCGGCCCCATCCAAGACCCACTGGAGAGAGGCTCTTGGGTTATGTCCGTTTGCTCCCCAGGCTCAAAAGAGACAGGGTCCTGCATATTTTAGCGCAGTCTTGCGGCCTGTGTGTTCAGCTTAGTAACAGGAAGGAAAAGAAAACATTATTGTCCTCAGTTAATTGCTTCTTTGTGACAGAATACACTTCAAAGACACTTTAGTCTCAAGTGCATCTTAGCAGAGAAAAACCCATATTACTGATTTTAAAACCCCCTATTTCCAGCAACACAGATGAATGAATTCCATATAATAGAATATTCTCCACCGAGCATCGCCACATGCAAAAGTGGAATGAGAAATTAGTTTGGGGTTTGGTTGGGGTTTTTTTGTTCTGTTTTTTAAAGTACTGTTTTAATGAGGTGTTTAGTTTAGCACATTTGGATCCTCCAAATTACCTCAAGGGGATTCATATGTTAACGAACTACACAGCTGTTGTTTGTGAAACCAGCCTAGCACAAGCAGAGCATGTTGTGCAAAGACTTAAATGCTCTGTTGGAGAGGTCACTGCACTCCTTTGCCTGTTGTCAGTTATTAATAATGAGCCTACTACTTAATTTTAAACACTAAGTTAGTTTTTTTCTGAGCGTCAAATATGTTCCACGCTGGTTTGGTTTGGCATTGAATGCCTGGGTCGAGATAGGAAAGTTGCAATCAAAGGATGACCTGATTTTGTGCAATTGATGAAACATTTTGGGGTGGGGAAGATTGATAATGAAGTTTCAGGCTTTGGTGGTGGCCTGAAGAGGCTGTATTGAGCAGAGATAACGTTTACAATGATAATTGTTTTATAAACATGCCCTGATATGCTTCAAAAGCTTTAATTCTGAATTTCTTAAATTAGGCAGGCTTTGCTCCTGGCGAGCAATAAACTGTTTTCATTTTAGAATGTCACTTTACATTTAAGGAAATTAATAACTGGGAAAGAAAAAAAAAAAAAAACAACAACCAACCCTGCCTGGTAAATAAGGGCAAAAGAATCTGTTTCTTTTATTTCAATTCAAGTATCCAATTAAAATCAGCAGAACTCATTGAACAAAACCTCGATTTTTAAGGGCCAGAGTGACAGAATTTATATGCTAAAACAGGAATCCCAATTCTCACCATCTGATGGGAAGCAGGATTGGCTGAGTGATGTGCTGGCAACGCTTCGCTGTTCCTGGAGCCTGCCTGGCTGCCGTGCCTGCAACCCGGCTTTGGAAAAGCCCATGGGCAGTAGGTTGTCCTGAAGGCATGGGCTAGGGACTGCTGCTTCACAAGCTACTCACACATAGCACATTTCATATCATTCTGGCGCATAGATCATTTAATCATTTCAATATTTGTGTTTGATTTCCTTCATGTGCTTTATTACTGAAAATAAGTTCCGTGATTAATCATTAACATCAGAGCAACCTCTGCTGGCTGGTGGAGACGGAGCTCTTTTCTTAGCGGCTCAGCACGTTACAGGATTTGATTTCGATATATCTGCTGTTCAATCCAGGCTTTTTCTTCTCCCTCAAAGGCATTAGCATTTAAGTATAAGAAATGATCTTTTGCCTAAAATTTAGAATCCTAGATAGAAGGTAGAATGCAACATAGATGTTCCACTGGAGCTTTGCCAATTTTAAGCACTCCATATTGGCACTGCAGTACTGAGAACACTGTCTTCCGTCAAAGCAAGTGCAAACGTAGAATGACTTTCTTGAACACAAAGCAAGAATTTCATCTAGGCCTCCATGATACAGTTCTGAAGCCATAATTAAGCTCAGACCGAAGAATAAAGCCTTTGCCTTGCTGAAGACAGAGAAGTTACCACCTATTGCCAAGGGGTTTTTTGTAAATCAAGTTTTCAGAAAGACTTGGTGTTCCTAGAATAGTCCTTCTAAAAAGAAAATGATCCATGTTAGGGGAAAATACAATGTTTTACCAATGTCTTTGTATTACTCTTTTACAGATAGGAAACTGAGGCACAGAGGATCCCTGACATCTAGGTCTCCCAGGTTTTTTAGCTTGGAAATAACACTGGGGGTCAGTGCAAGCACACAGCCATTCAGAGCACAGTTAGTTTTTAAGACTGTGGGACGCTTTCCATCCTATGCCAATGCAACCACCTGAGAAGTATAGTAGGGAGAACAGGTAATGTCACCTACAGTGTCTGCTTATCAAAGGGTCATCTGTCCCCAGTGAAGTGGGCTAAAATCAGGCATTCATTTAACACAGGCTATTGAAAACCATCCACGCACAAGTTTTTTTTTTACTTAAGCAGATGAGATGGATAGAAACAGATAAACCGGATTGCTAAAGTTATGTTCATCCTTTCCAGTTTGCAAGCCCCTCTTCTGAATGTTCATTGAATGGGGATATACGGAACGCGGTGGGGGATTTTTGCTTTATTTTTTATTGCTAACTGTGTAATGGAAGTATACCAAACGCAGCATGCAGGCTCTTATTTGGACATTGCGAGTACTCAGTGCAAAGATATTTGTAATGTAGTGAATAAGAGGCTGTTCCCTTGCTCAGCATGGAACCAGAATGACTGCCAGTCAGGAATGAAGTCACCTTCCGTTTCAGGCTCTTTTGTCTAAAAAGGATGAGTTTTCCAGTGGATCTGGATTTGTCATGTGTGTTCCCTAGGAAATGATTGAGAAACCCAACATTTCTGGAAGGTGGGGAGCTTGGAAGTGAATTTACACCCTCTTGCCTGTCATTTGGCCCAGCCACTTGTTTTCAGCTGATGAGAAACCCTCTCCTCCAGAGGACAGCTCTTGTCCCCACAGTGACTCTGCAGCTCCAGTAGTTGTATGGCTACCTCCTAGGTGGTGACAGACCTTTCTACAGGGAGCTAGGGCTGGTAATGCATCAGCAGAAACCACTAATGATTTCAGGACCTCCAAATACCTCGCCTTGTTCAGCAGGTGACGGATGGTGGGGAGCAAGGGAAAGGCAGTGGTGGTGTGCTGGGGGATCACCAATATGGTTTAGTAGGCATGGTGGTGTTGGGTTGATGGTTGGACTAGATGATCTCGGAAGTCTTTTCCAACCTTAATGATGCTATGATTCTATATTCCTAAAAGTAGAAACCCCTAGCCAAGAAAGAATAATTTCCTATAAATATTTAAGTAACAGAATTAGAGGGTTTTATTAAATAAGTAATTACCATTTTCTAGATATTTCTACCAACAAAGCTAGTGAAAAGCTAATGACATCTGGAGGCCTAGCAAGTCCTGTAGAAAGGAACTTTGTGAAGTCCTTCAGAAGAGAACGTATCTAGTGATAAAGGTGCAGAGTCACCTCGCCTGTGGCCATTTCACATAGCACCTGACATATACAAACATTTTCCCATTGATATGAAGAAGCTCTGCCTTTCTGAGGTGGTGGTTAGACCCTTGTATTTAAATACCGATAGCTCACTGATGCATCCCCACTGATGCAGGGTGTCATTTCTGATAAAAACCCGACTCTTTTCCTGTATCAAAATGCACTTATTGTGCAGTAATTTAATGACATAGCTCTTCCTTTTTATGAGCTCTGAAAATATCTCATTAAGAGTTTCACAAATTACCACAATAACTTATGCTGACACGCTCATTTGTTCTCATCTCTGAGTAAATCTGGCTGACAACTTTAATAGAATAAAGCAGGGATTTCCCAGGCAGTGATTCAGCATTGAGCTTCACTCGAACACCTCGATGTTATCTTGAGCTTGAACGTTTGATTAAGCCAAGGTGTGAGATGCCACTTCAGACAAGCTTAGATGAGAGCTGCGCATGCTGTATGGTGCTAGCGTGAGAAAACTGTGGAAATGTTTTTCCTTCTCTCTCAGATCTACTATTTCAGCACTCTTCACCATCTGGTGAAACACTTCAGAGAAGAAAACAGTCTTGCAATGTCTAATTTTGCCATGTTTTTGGAACATTATTTTAATGATCTTTGTGTCATTTAAGTATGATTACTTGTCCTCCAAGGCTTTTCCTGTTTACTCTTAAATAGTACTGGAGCATAGCCAGATACACTTTAAATGAAATGGTACAAAATACGACATTTTTATCATAAAAGCTTAAAAGCAACATTTACAATTAGGGGACATAGCTGGCACTTTGCATTCCGGTAGGTTTTTTTGTTTTGATCTTATTGTAGTAGTAGATAAATAAAATGAATTAAGCAAGCATAATTACCAGTTAAATTTTACAAAATACCAAAGAAATGGAGGGCCTAATTCAAAGAGCTGGTAATGGTGTAAATAATTAAGTCAAATTGTTTTCATTTTCATGCTGCATATTGTTTCCTTCAGCCTGTAACACTACGAGGCAAAGTATATGCAGTGCTAGAACTAGACAAATAATAGATAAATTTATTCATAAACACTTTGTGGATTGTAATTAGAAGTTCACTGCAGCAGCTTTCACTAGTCTTTATTTTTTTTTCTCGAGTTTCTGTAAATATTTGCCCGAGTAAATTTTTTGCTTTGAAGAACGTAGGCAGAAGCAGAATGCACCGCAAGAGTCTTGGGGAACCATCTTTGCTTCTCGGCTGGAATGGCAGCCAGGTCCCAGCGGTGCCCACGCCGAGGTCTGCAGGCAGGACCTTGCAGTATGCCTAGCGGAGGCTGGGTGTCGGAGGGGTTTTTTGGCACGAGATGAGTTTCCCTTCTTTCATTGCTTCATGCCCTAAATAGAGCTTTTCCAACTAGGAGATAAAATTTACCTAGCAGATACTGCCAATAAGCCCGGCGAACCTCAGGGCTCCAGCAGTGATTTCTGCTAAAAAATGGAGCCTGGCAGATGAACTGATTGTGCAGGGTAGATACAGCGCCGAACACCAGAGGAGAATATAATCACTTCGGTTCAGTGCTGGTGTACCTTTCTTCAGCGACCGCGTTGTGGTGCAGAGCTGAGATAACACAGGGAGGATGCAAGCTCAGGAGATCCTTGGCGGGTTGGTGCTTACCATGGCAGGGCTTCCGATGCTGGGTAATGACCCTGAAAGGAGCATTCGGAGCAAACACCACAGCAGCAGCTCCTGGGCTGAAGCCTGTTTGTGTAACTACCTCTCAGCTTATTTTGAGCGTAGCACGAATGTATTAAAATTATCGTTATGAAAAGTCGAGGGCAAAGCAGCAGGCTAAACCCACTGAATAAATCTGCCATTCACCAGGCTCTAAATGCATTCACATTTAGTGAAATCAGAGATAACATTAGGATTACCTGTACTTCCTCAGGTTAGGGGGGCCTTATTCTGCCCCAGTGCGCCCACCTAGATCCTCTTAGTGTTGGTAAGCCATAACGTGAGCAGCAGCAGAGATTGCAGAACCCCTTGCAGCTCTTGCCCACCGGTAGCCCGCTTGTGTCGATACCTTGGTCACTGCCCCAGCAAGGCACGCAGCACCAGGCGCTGCAAACCGCTCAGGAAAAAGCTCTGGACGGGGGTCAGAACGACAGACTCCTCGGGTCTGCTAATGCGTCGCGTGTTCTTCCAGCAGCCGGAGGGAGAGCTGCAAAATACCGCGGTGCTTTCGTTCCCCTCTCGCCGCAGCGGAGCGCAGCTTCTGCATGGCACTACTGGCCTCTGCTGCCAGCATGGGAGAGGAGGCGAGGAGAGAGACTGTGCGGCGACTTACCACATTTCTGCTTCTCCAGAAGGCCTCCTGATCCCTGCGTATGAGCTGGAGGAAAAGCAATCTTTCATCTTTACCTTATTTTCATGCTTACAAATAAAGGTCAAGGCTCCTGTGCTGTAGTCAGCGCTGTACGAGCTTTAAACAACCACCCTGAAATGTGATTGTAATTAGTTTCCTTTCAATCTTGATGTGAACAGTGATCTTAAAATGCCAGGACTGTAGCAGTGCATATGATTAACAAGCACACAGAAAGGCAGTCTATGGAAAAATATGGATAGAAACGAACAAAATGCAAATGTTGCACTGCTTTAAATTTTATTATCCTCTCAGCTCTTCATAAAATACTGTAGACATCGTTTGATTATATTTTTAGTCTAGGGAATTAATTTTTAACTAGGGAACTCGTTTCTGTCTTATGATTACTCTTCTCCGCAATGGCCTGTAGGTCTGAACTAAA
Source organism: Scopus umbretta (assembly GCA_013400535.1). Classification (NCBI taxonomy): domain Eukaryota; kingdom Metazoa; phylum Chordata; class Aves; order Pelecaniformes; family Scopidae; genus Scopus; species Scopus umbretta. The sequence goes on from VZTL01003827.1 coordinate 21,477, forward strand.
AAATCACAGTTTTAATTGAGCTAATGATGCCCAGAACTCAAATTAATCTCACTTATGTGTGTGTCATGCCATGCAATATGTGCTACAGCTATAGGCAACGTGTGCATCTTTTCATATCAATGATTTCTGCAGGAGATCGAGGGTGTAAATCCTGGCCAGGGGTAAGACTGTGTCCTGTTGTTGTCACCGCCTGGGAGACTCCTTGGAGGTGGCTGATGTCTGTGCAGCTGGTGGAGGGGAAGGAAAAACAGCAAAACCAGTGATATTTCGTGATCACTTCTCTGATTTCACCCCCGCTCGTTCGAGGACACGACGGTAACTCACAGAAGAGCCACGGAGGCGGTGAAGCAAGCGCCGAGCCGTGTGCTCTGGCCACATCTGGCTCATAGCCCCTGGCCCAGCTCCTGTCTGCACCCACGGATGGGTGGGAACTGCTCCCAGAGAGGCAGCAATTCCCTTACCCAGCTGAGGAAGGACAGCAGGGCTTCTCCTCCACTTGTAGCAGAAGAAATGGGAAGGGGAGAGAAAAAGAAGGCATTGCATGGGGACTGTTTTGCTTGCGAAACTAGCAGGTTGCATTTTCTACCTGTGAAAATACAGTATTTTTTTTTTTTCCAACCGCCAAGAAAATTCACTTTATCAAGATACAAGTCTTTAAAAAAAATTTCAGAAAAAGAACGGAACTAGAAGGCCACGGCAGAGGCACAGAGAGTTTGTTTCTATCCTGAGATAAAACAGGGAAGAGCGTACAGAGGAGGAACATGGTTTAAGACTCTGCAGGTAGCTGTTGCTTGCAAGCCCTGCAGGCTAGCTCGTCCTACAGCACCCTGACCCAGGCATGCCCAGGTACCCTAACCCTGTTATTACTGTCTGAGACAAAACTGCACACCAATACCTACCCAAACATGATTTATTCTCTTTTCCAAGTATTTTGACCTTAGATACCACTGTTCTGGAATAGCATCATACCTTGATACAGCTGAGACAGTCTCCTGACTCGGAGTAAGTGGTACCCAATATTTAAAGAGTGCAGCTCTGCTTGTTTATCTAATCCCATACCCACCACCCAGCTACCGTGGGCTTTCACTCTCCACGCTGAAATCCACATTAAACAGAACGGTAAAATTCCAATTGTTTGTTGTCAAAAAGTTTCAGTTTTGTGATGAAAGATGTGACCTTTCTTGCCAGCAAGAGTCTTTTTTTGATTGATTAGTAAACATGAGGTGAAAGGCAGGAGCATGCCGGTGTTAACTTGATACTGCCACAGGCTCTGTGCATCAAATATTTTTGTTTTATTTTGAGCATCCTGTTAATGAGAAAAATATTCTAATCAAAGAAACGTGTTTCCTTCGATTCTCTTCAGAGTGTTATTTGCAGCTTCAGAATAGCGTGCTCAATTATGTCTGTTTTATTCCTAAATGAGGAAAAAAACCAAAAACTCAGAAAATTATTAAGTAAGCCTCTTAGCAACTGTTAAGCAACACCTAGTATTAATTATTTAATCACTTCTTTTATTATTTTTCATCAGGTAAGAAAAGAAAAGCACACTTGCTCAAAGGATTTCTCTTCACACACCACCTTCACACGCCAGAGCAAGCTCTCACAGCAAGCACAAGGTACGATGCCTTTGCCTCAGCAGATAGGCAGAAACCTTTTCTCAAAAGCCGCTGGAGAGGCTGGTGGGACCGAGAGCAAGAAACAGCGTTTCTTTATGCGTTCTGAAACGTCAGTAAATGGCTGCTGAAGGATCACACCCAGACCGAGCATAAGAGGGATCTGCAAACGCCGCAGAGATTTCAGCTGCCAACGAGGGCTTCTCAGTGCTTAGCAGCTTCTCAGGGTGGGCTTTTTGGGTATTGGAGCCTGGGGCCTTATTTGTCATAGAATCATAGAATTGTTCAGGTTGGAAAAGACCCCTGAGATCATCTAGTCCAACCATCAACCCCTCCCCCCCCCGAACAAACAAACAAACAAAAAACCCAAACCCACAAAATAAACAACAAACAAACAAACAAAACAACAAAAAACCAAGCCACCATGCCTGCCAGACCATGTCTTGAAGTACCACATCTAGATGTTGTTTGAACCCCTCCCGAGATGGCGACCCCACCACCTCCCT
>VZTL01003838.1:752-11964 GCA_013400535.1 Scopus umbretta
AGAAGCTATTGTTAGATATCTACAGGTTTTATCCAAAGCCCCATATTTAGAGTTTAAAGGATCAAGACCAAATCTTAACACCTCAGAGTCTGGACTCACTCTCCCCTCTGAGCTTTTAAGGACATAAGCTGTGAACACAGAGCGAGTAAGCAAACCAGGTGCTCGCTGGCTGTGTTGGCTGAGCAGAACAGGAACAGAAAAGATAACATCAGGACAGCAATAAATGCTTTCCACTAGTGTACCAGTGGATGCTGTATGTACAATACTGAACACAAATAATGCAAAAGCTAAAATGACTGATCATGGGACACACATTTTTAAGCTTTGTTTTGGAAAAGCAAAGGAAGGAAACAACAGCCATGTTTTTTTTTTTTTCAATAGAGAGTGCTTTTCTTCTGTATGAAGCCCATTTTCAACCCTTCATTCTTACTGCTTAGCCATTAAAAGAAAGAAAAAACACCATACACTAAAAGCTAGAATCACATAGCATTAAAAGATAAAGAGTGCAGACAGAAGAAAGTAAGCCTAAAGGAACATTATCATACAAACTAAATTTCTCTTTTAATTTTTAAGTTGTTATTGTCCCAGATAAAGCATCATTTTGCTTGGATGGGAATATTCTTAGTGTTTCTTTCTTTATTCTTTTTTTTTCTTAGTTCAGTTTACTTTTTCACATTTGATTGAAATCTGTTTCAAGACTTCTCTGCTGTATTTCTTTTCTTGTTTGTGTGGTGAGAAAAAATAATTTTTAACAAAACAAGATACTGGGGTGATATAATTACAAATAACTAGCTGCTTTGAAAAACAGAAAACTTGTTAAGATTTTGGGTTAAGTCATATAAAAAGATCACATTTTTATTTCAGATTACCTTCATCACAAAAAACACTTTGACACAAAGAAAGCAAATAAATAAAAGCCTCTGCACCTATTTACCATCAGGATGAGAACTATATTGTCTGATTTGAAGGTGCACTGAAACATTAACACAGTACAATGAGAATAACTTTTGAATTATGCCAGTGAACCCACAAGCCAGCTGCTAACCTTGAAAATAAGTTATCCCACAGACAAATACGATCTTTATGGAGAAATAATTCACTAAGCTTTGTCTCCCATGGTGATTTTGTACTTGTCACCACATCCAGCTGATTAAAGCTCTTTCGGTCTATTTCTTCACCATGTGAATTTTTTTGGGATGGCCTGACTGGGCTTTCTAGTCTTACTGTCTTGTCATCAAATCACTATGACAAGAAGATGATATTTAGGTAACTGAGATCAAAATGCTCTGAGCCTGATCAAAAATGACATTCAACATCTCTACTTTGCCTACTCATGGGCTACCTAGAGAAAGTCACATTATTTCCCTCTTGACACAGTCTTTGGTATGCAAGATGATAATATCAGAAAATTAGAGATCGGTTGTCTGTGACAGTAAAGTGCACTGAGATGAAGAAAAGCCCCCAGCAGTCCTCTTAACACTGCCATAGTAAATAATCTCCCATTTAACCTTTGGGAGCAAATAGCATAAGCATTAAAAAAAAAAAAAAAAGAAAAGAAAAATTTAGTCATCTAGAGAAAAAAGTACATCTAGCAGACATATAAATGCCATTGAAAATCTGCCCTTTACTCATTTAAATATTTTAAGTGCCCTGCAAATGTTAACTAGTCTTATTTTTACTAGGTAGTTTCCTGGATTAAAGATTGAGCTATTTAAAATGCTAATCTCCAGTATTAACAGGAGACTGTTTCTGCCTTTTTTTCTGAAATGTTGATATATCAAACTTTCTTACTTCCTTTCAGTCATCTTCTAATTATTTTAAGTTCTTTTCAAGCATGCCTTTACACACATGTAGCCTTTCTAAATATGTCATTTGTTTGTATTCATTGAAGTAAGCATGGCCTATCCACCCCTCAGATTTTACTCTGTGGATTGCATGTTGACTATGCTTCCTTCCCCCTTCAACCCTTTCTACTCCCCAAAACCCTCAAAGGATCTGGGGGTCTGACTACGTACATGGGTGAGGGTGGTCTCTTTCATCAGTCCAATATCCAACTCATGAGAAAGCGAATACATCCAGTTGCAGCTTTCAAGCCTCCCAGGGATAAATTGATCGGTCTCCACAGATGTTAGGTAGAGATACCAATTATTATTTTTTTTTCTGGAGATAGGCTCATTATGTTGGTTCACACAAAGGCTGACACCTCTTCTTTCTCTTCCTAACCAACAGTGTCTCTCATGAAGACTAAATTATTCTCTGCTCACCCTGACAAATGGAAAATAATTTCTATTCACTGTATTGATGAGGCTAGCTTGAGAGATCATGCTGTTATAGCTTTACCTCTGCTTGTTGTTCATCTCAGCGGAGTAGCCATTCATAGATAAAATCTTTGCCTCTGTAAACCCTTTTACTAGGAGTAATGCAAGTGTTGAACCCAATGCTTATTACCTGGTATCATCCACAGATCCATTGATTTTCAACAAGATTACCATATGCTAAATGTTCAGCTGCTGGAGTCTGAAGTAGCTTCAGTGAAGTCCATGGCAGTGGGTCAATTTGTAGCAGTTTACTCTTTTTGAGTAAAAATATGATCCTGCAAGTGTTTCCAAACCCAGGTGCCATGTCACTACTTGTATATTTATATTAATAAGGAAACAGGATCAGAAATGGAAAATGTTAAGCAGATATAGCTACCCACATTGCCTGTAATTACAGTGTCATTGACAGAAAATATTTCAGAAAAGGGAATGTCTCTCACTTGGCAGATTCAAGAAGAGCCCCTAGAGATTTGGTGCAAAGTGCAAGTTTAACTGGCAATTACACTGATTAATAATTTAACCATTAATAAAATAGAAGAAACTTCTACAGAACAATTATTTAATTTTTCAGACACCCTGCCACCAAGGCATTTGAGATACATAAACAGCAGATTCAGTGATGTAGCACCATAAAACACTGATGGGAAGAGTCTTATGAACAATCCATATAAAGCTGAAAGAAGCAGCCGACCAAGGACATGATTTTATCTTCAGTTACCTGAGCACCCTTTACCCCCTGTTATCCAAGCTCAGGTTGCACAGCTCACTCAGGGAGAGCTTTGGGGTTGGACACATTATATTTTAGGATATACTATAGGAGAGAGTCACATCTCCAGCACCCCAGCACTTCAGGCACAACGTCAGGGCCAGAAAGATGCCCTGGAAGAGGGGCAAAGTTGTTCTCTTCTTTTGCTTCCTGCTCCCTCACCCATCCCACAGCCAAGGAAAAATCAAGCCCTGGAACAGTGTAAACAGAGTAAGAACAGAATAAAATGCGGAATCAGAGCCAGAAAACAAAGAATGAGCAATTAGCCAGCACTGTGACAAAAATAATAAAAAAATAAATCAATAATATTAGAGCAACACTGTGACAGAGGCAGGGCTGTAATCTAAGTACTCCAGGGCAGTTTGGACCCTCTTCCCTTAAACACTAGGTAAGTCCTTTTAAGCAGCATCTGCTGATTCTTTAAATGCCTTCAAAGTGCAATGGGGACTGCTGGGATTTCATTGAAACCCTCTTCTTTCATCCCCAGGTTTCACCAGAATGTCCAGAGAAATCATTCAGACTTGGCCTGTGGGTCTGTTCTTTTCCCACCCCAGATCATCTTTCATTTCTGGTCACCCCAGAAATCCTTCTACAGCATCATTCAGAGTTCTGTACCTCCCACTTCTGCAGTCAGGCAGGCAAACATCCCTCAGACTGCAGCCTCCTTTGTTACAGAAGCCAGAATAAGGCATCCCATGGGAAAAAATAAACAGCCTGACAACATGTTATTAATCAGAAACCCTCATGCTGGTGATCTTTAACACCTGAACACATTGTTTTGCAACATCACTGTTTTCTCCAAATGGAAGCAGATGTGCCCTCAGACGGGCCAGCAGCAGAGCTCAGCACAGGCACTACTGCTGCCCTCAATGTAGCAGCTGTAGCCAGCCATCGTCCTCCAAGGAAAAGCCAGCAGAGGGGGGTGAGACACACGTGCAGCTGAGGGAGCTCAGAGGTATTTACATGCAGTGCAATCAAGCCCTGAGCTCAGCAGCGAGGCTGAGACACCGTGCTTCCTATTCATCGTTTACTCACTCCAGCCCTTGCCCTGTCCCTTCTCTGGCCCTGGACATACTTTCCCCACCTACTTCTATGTCTGCCCATCTACCCTACATCTCTCCCAGAGACATCTACATGACCCAGAGCCTAGCCTCTCCTTCTGCATCCTAGTCTGTCCTCTTACACTTTCCCCCTGCCTTTTGTGTTGCCTTCTTTTACCCCAGTTCCAGTCAAATCCCACTCCCACCTCTTTTTGGGGTATCAAGCCTTGAGGCCAGTCCACTGGGTGACACCTAATCCCCAAAGCGGTACCATCAATGGAGGGTAAGGTCCTTTAATACAAAAAAAATTCAATAGGAGAAAAATGTTTGGAAACAGATTGTTAAGATCATCTCCAATCTCGTTCTTTCTCTTCAAGGTTTTGAATGTTGATGCTCATCACCATCATGTCACTTCTCTCATAATCTCACAATACAAAAACACTTCAGTATACTGTATATGTATACAGTCTGCTTGTGAATGGTCTGCAGCACAAAACTGAAGAACTGTTAGTATTAAACCCTTAGGGAATTGGGTTTACACATTACATAATCCAATATATTTTTTTGATAAATTTAAGAGTATACCTTATTTTAACTGGGATTTGACATATTGCCTAATCTGCAGCAAATATTAAACTGTATTCTAACCCACTTCTTTATGAGCAGATATCACGCCTTAGCCTGATGTGTTGCCACTCACCAAAGATTCCCTTGATCTGAGTGACAGCTCTTGCCTCAGAGGAGGACACTGATCCCACAGAAGAAAGACCCCGTGGATCACAATAAGAGGTGTCTGACGACAAGGGGAATATAATTTTCATTAATTATCCTGCAAATGGGGCGGTTTGTGAGTGGGCTACGAAACAACAGCCTCCTCACACAGTTTTTTCTAATGAGAAATAACTGGAGTCAGTCTTATTAAGTATAAAAGTACTGCTGGAAATTTAAATAAACCTAGCGATAAGGGTGTAAGTGCCTTCCATCTCCAAAAAAAAAAGCATGATTATCTCCTCATAAGCACGAATAGCAACAAATGCCTCACCATGAGTAGGCATGGTATCAAAAATAACATTTTATTTCTATTCTTATCCCTTCATTCTTTCAAGCTACACCCATCTGCAGCTCAGCTGCTGGGACAGGAAACTTCACAACCTAGGAATTTATACTGCAAATACCAGAACACAAGTAGTACATGCATGGTCACTGCTAACATTGGCTATGTGCCATTTTTATGAAGTCTTATACCTGTGTAAAGCCCACAGTGTTGGGTTTAGTGAGACAAGTGAGATTTTTTTTTTTCAGTATTGCAATTCTAAAGATTTTTCTTAAAGCTCCAAGCTGACAACAAAGGTAAAAATATTCTCAGTGGTACATTTTTCTTTGGAAAATTAAATTCCTGTTCCTTATAGCTGCTAAAATAACATTAAAATATTACCTAAGCACAAGCAGACAAAGTTCTCCATTAAACTGGCAGGGGAGATGAAGTTGCACAGCAACCATGACAGCATCGCATGACACAGGTGCAAATGCCATTCAGACTAGTGGCACTGAAACAGGGAGGAGAATCTAAAATCTCCTTATATTCCTCCCAGCCCCCTCTCTTGGGTGATCTGTGCCTGAAAGAAGGGCACACACACTGTTCATATATCAGAAGGCCAAAAAGAAAAAAAAATTCCCAGTGACATTCTTCTTATGAAGGTCTTTTCATTTTGTAGTCCATCTCATTATTTTTTCAGGGACCTGACTCATCATTTTGAATGTCAATTCTGGCAATTTTCACAGTCTACAGGCTTTGTCCTGTTAAATGGAACAGTCAAACTGTCTGCTTTTTGCCTTATTTTTGAGGAGTCCTGGAATTCCTCTTTAATATTTGTCATGTTCTGCAGCTTCGTTTCTGTCAGACGGGAATGGGCTGAAGTTGAGCTTAGAGGAGACGTGGAGCCTTCTCTGCTATGGCAAAATGCAAGGTGTAGGCTGGAGTTTCACGTACTGCTGTTTATGAGCGTGTTCTCGCTCCCTCCAGTGCTTTGCTTTGCTTTGCTTTGCTTCATGTGCTGCTTAACAACACAGCAGCTGGCACGGAGCGGGGTGGTGGATTTCTCATTACAGGCATCCCACTTCTCATTGTAATGCAATCATTGTCTGTAGCTACACAATGCCAGCACATGAGCTGCCAGCAAATTATTTTCCAATTATTGCTCAAGCAAATCTATGAAATTAAATTCAAGTATGATTTCATGTAAGAGTTAAATTCTGTAACCACCTGTTTCCTTTCCATGAAGAACAGTATTTCATCTCTCCTTTCTCCTCTGTCATTTTCTATCTTAATTTTCCTGCGGTGTGTGTTTAGTATGGTGTTGCTTTCCTCCTGGCATGATGTCATCTCTGTTCTAAGCCATATATTGCAATGCAATTGGCAAAAGACCTTCATCCCTGGGAGCGTGTTCCAGGAAAACATGCCTTTTTGTACCATTTAGAAAGGGCTCCCACACCTACATCATTTTACACCTAACCTTTAACTGCTCCAGTGGAAGCTCAATGGGTAAATGGAGTGATTGGTCACTAGCAATCAAGGACAGGCATTGCCATTACCCATAAGAAGAGGAGGTACACAGATATGTGTCTTGGCTCTGCAACTGTCCCATTGGCATAGACACCCAGAAGTAACCACCTGCCAATATTTTTTGATCCTGTCAGCCAAGAACAACTTTATGTGTACAAATTGGTCTCCAACAGCATTTCCCACTTTTCTACTTAGAACAAAGTCTTCCTTTTCGTTTGAGATACAGGAATATAGGGCTATAGAAGTGACATCTTGGGCCATCTGATCTGGTCATCTGCTATCACACATATTCACATCATCTAATCTCTTCTAAAATGATCAAGGTTCATTTAATGATGCCTAGTTCCATTCCACACACGCACACCCCTATTTATGTTGGAAAATTGCTCTAGGAATTCAAATTGTGTATGGCTGGAAATTATAACTTCCACTTTAAGTTTACTTATGAGCAGTTCAGAGCCACTTGTTCTCCTGGCAGTGTTGTCCTTCAGTCTAAGTAGCTCCTCCGTTGTGTTTGTATTTACCTCACCTCCAGTGCTTTTATGTGTCAGCTGGAGACGTGCACAGCATTAGAGGAAGAAGTGAGGCAGTACATGTTCAGGTATAATGTCTGTATCCCTACTTTGCTTTAAATGCCTTATGAAGTGAAAAAGCAACTAATTTTGTGTCATTAAAATGTAAATTATTCTTTCCTTAAGCAGGATGATCAATAAGGTTTTGACAATAGCTGTGCTAGCTGCATAACAAAGTACCCACATTAGGCTTTATTATTTATTTAGTAGATTTTATTATTTGCTATGCAAAACAAGTACTTCAGATACAACAGAAGAATAAGGCTATTGGAAAACCAGGGTTAGATCTTCAGTCTGGATTTGTAGATTGGGAGGGAGTAAGAAAGACAAGGGTGGGTGAAGGGAGGGCACAGTTAAGAGTGTTAGGAAACCACCCCAAAGGATGTGAAGAATCTCAGGCCATTTAATTAAAAGACCCCAAAAGGAAGGAGGGTGGGGGTGGAAGGAGAGGCAGGAGTAAGGGCAAGAAGGAAAGAAAAAGTACGGGTGAAAAGTGGGCAGCTAATGATAATCCAAGGACATTGGGTTCAGCCATAATGAGAACAGCTGCTTGTCCCCACAAGAGGCTGCAATATTTTAGCCTCTGAAACCACTGTTATTATTGTAATCATGCCCATGGGAAGATGAATTTGTCAAATTCACTGGATTCACACAGGACGCAGCCACAATTTGGGAAGTCACTGTGTCCCAGTAACATTGTGCAGTTTAATAAAGTCTAGTGGTTCTAGCACTATTTATATAATGTCTATAAGGCTTCTGCTTATACTATATAATAGCTGTCAAATTCAAAACTTCTTTAGATATGTGCTCTACTTCAGTTAGTATTTCTGCACTGATTATCCTTCAATTTTATTTTTTTTTAAAATGTGGAGAAGTTACTTTAAGGAAGATGGTTTATGCTTTTGGAAAATCAGGGCAATGATCATGGGACAGTGTGCAGTTTTGTCATCGGGAGAACTAAATAATTATCTAACAAAATGTTCCTGTGCTGACTGAGGTTAACTTCCAAGGGAAAATCCCCACATTGTCAATATCAGTATCATTCTGGTAGGAGCTCAGGTAATAAATATGACTGTGTGAGGTCAGAGAGAAGGGTTCCTACATAGTAAACAGCCATGTCAATCATGATAACAGTCTTTCTTCTCCCCCCTCTGCTAATCTGTCACATGGAAAGACAATGCTGCTAGTAAAGTCCAAATCCTCTTAAATCCCAACATTAGATTGTCAAATAAATTTGAAGTCATCAAATTAAAGCACAGGATGCACATATTGCCGTAGAACATAACATTTCCTACCACTCTGTTAGGCTAGACTCTGCTGTACCATGCATGATTTACACACAACGATGTCATCATATGTAAATGGAGCTTCATTACCATATAGCTGATAAGGCCTGTACCCCCAGATTTTTTGGAAAACCCACACCTGACTTTGTAACACAGCAACACATTCTGTAGTAGCCACTCTAAAGATCTACGATCTGGTCTTATTTAAACCCAAAATATTTCAGCAGGATAGTGGACTTTTTTCCCTATGAATAATCTATTGCAGAGGGACTAGCAGTGTTATCTATGTACTTCCTTAACCTGCTTTGTATTTCTTTCCCACAGGTCAAAGAACACAGGTGCAGAGGAGACTACAAAATGCAGAAGTTTCACTCCGAAAAGCTGAATTATAAAATGCTGTAGATTACTTCTGATGACTTACGTGAGGGGCAGGGTAATCATAATTCGTAATATAATCCAAAATTGTGCGTGGGGTGGTGGGGGTGCAGGAGGGAGTAGACTCAGTGCTCTGTCGCTGGGCACTATGGCCACACTAGGAAGAACTGATTTTGGAAACTCCTGAATAAGGCAGCTGGCACTGGAGATAACATTACAAATAAATGTGCTGTTTTCACAGATACTTCTCTTTGGTTGCACAAGCAGGCGAGGGCTTTTGGATGTGCCAGCTCATTCTGTCAGCTACTTGTTGCTGAACGGAGGGGCTAGTAATCACCCCCAGAACAGCTGCACAAATAGAGAGCAATCTAATAGCTTGAATTTTCTCTGTTTTGTGGTGCCCTAAGAGCACAGTACTGCTCTCTAGTAGACACTCTACCTTCGTCCATAATAACATTTAACAATTAAATCTAGGTCAAGAGTTGAAACCACGAGGAACTAATTGTCTACATAACAGTAACATTTCTTGCATTGTGCAGATAAACAAAGACAGAAAAACAGGCATTTTGAAAGACTTGAGGAAATTCTTCCTAGGCATTGCATTGCCCTGTGAACAGGAATAGCAAGAATAGGGGAGAAAAGTAATTTGTGAATTTCCTGAAATCTCCTCCCTAGAATTCCAAGTGTATCTCTTGTCAAATTATGCAACACATTCTAAATATTTGCATATTTTAAAAATATGAAATAATCTGCTTTGTATGTCTTTCCGGCTAAATGCACTGGCACAGCTGTACAACCTTATCAGGCTTTTGGGAGTGTTTTCTGGAGCAGCAGGTAAAAAAGGAGTTATAGCCCCTTTACCTTCCCGACCAATATATTCTAAGTTCAGTGCTGTGGATCAATATTACAGTTGAGTTATATCACATTCTGCATCAAGCTCATATGGCTGAGATGTTGAAAATATTAAAAGGAGAGGGAGGCAATTAATGCAGAAAAAAAAAAAACCAAACCTTAAACCATTCCACTTTCTATCACTTTGCTAAAATAAGCTTTTTGGCAGATGCTAATATTCTGAGCTGGCTGGCAGCCTGAAATTAGTTTGTGGGAATCAGGTAGCACAAATGGGTGGCTCAGAGAGGACACGAAGCCTCCTGTGAGGTTATTTAACATTTTCCTGATGTCCCAGGTGTCCGCAATGGGCCAGAGAAGATGCAGTCCTTGCCCCTGGAGCATAAAATCAGTGCAGCAGTGTATACAATGCAAAATCCATGTGTCATACAGAATATGACTGCCAGGAATAGGGTTCTCGGTTTCATCACACAGCACTGCCACTGTTTGAAAGTGCATAGCCCCCTACAAAATCGAATCCATGCAGAGATCATTCAAGGGTTGAGAGCGGCTGAGTCACAGACATCTGGGGGGTGACTGTTATGTGGGTTCTGATTTTAACTTTCACTGGTCTTCAGCATGCAAAATATACACAACTTAAACTAATTTTGTTGAACACTGCTGTAACAAACCCCTCTTGTTGAGCGCTCTCTGCAGAGGGCTTTAAAATAAATGTTATAGATATTTAATTGTTTTGCAGCTGAAAGAGTGCAACTGAGACTGATCTTGACTAAAGCGTAATTGTTTGCTAAATATAACTTTGCTGTAACTGCTGACTTCTCAAAATACATGTACCTCCAAGAGCTGTTGTTACATCTTTGGTGGTAATAACATATATTTGTGGTACTGAGTAGTGATGGGTTCCCTCCCCAAGGTTCTAGTTCTCTCTGCAGTACCCAAAGGTTTAGACCAGTTACCCAGTTATAGAGCCTCAAGCTCTATATAGCATATACAGCATGCTATCTGAGATCAAAACAAATACCAAGGTAGCCATTTGAGTATGCAGCAAGTATCTAAAAATAGGTTTAGACTGCCAAACTTATATGATTCATAGGTGGGTACATCAACCATCAACAACTCTGGCTTTATTTTCTATAACAGCTCCCACAGAATTAAATATAGATCTAGGAGTCTTCAAGCATGAGCATCATAACTAATAATTATAAGGTAAACTATGATGGGAATCTACGTCATGCCTACCATCACCAGTAAATGCAGGATGGCTTATCCCTTGCTGAGAGAAGGACAAAGAGCCTCATGCTTACCATAAGATGAGATAATGCCCAGAGCTAAACACTGCGGTGGGGCTAACACACGAACCAGACCCTCACTGACCCTGCCATGACCTATCTGAGCACCAATATCCTACACCAAGTGTCTTGTTTTAGTACAATATGGACCATG
>VZTL01003839.1:2271-29777 GCA_013400535.1 Scopus umbretta
AGCATGAAAATCATGGTGGGTGCCACCTATGGAGTCTGAGCGCTGCTGTGATAACCCTGGGAAGCCGCAGAGAGAGCCCCAGCGACACACACGTGTGTGCCCGAGAACAAACATTAGCAGGTGGGGAGTTTCATAAAACTGAGTTTTTAATTGGTCTTTTTCTTTTTCCCATCTCTGTCTTGATGCCTGGGCTGTTGATAGGTATGAAATGGGAAGGACGTACTCCCTTGGCGATGAAAAGCATGGGTGAGCGAACGGCGGCTGCAGGGTAATGGCAGCAGTGCCTTGTGCCCATCTCAGCTGAGTGCTGAGAGATTAAATAGATTAAATGAAAATAGATGCAAGCTAATTGAATTCAGTGCTATAGGAGATGAAATCAGAGCAGTATAAAATTAGGCCTAAGATGGGGATTGTTATTTTACTTTTTATCAGCTCTCTCTTTGGATTTGCCAGAGTCAGGAGCTCTTTCAGTCAGTTAAAAATGAAAATAAAACACAACACACACTGCAAAACAGAGAGTCACTCTTCTGTTTTGTTTCTACAACAAAACAGCTTTGCAAAAATTTTGCAGTATTTTAGGAAATTAATAGTTTGAGAACCATCTTAGACTGACGTTGCTTGGATTTTCTCTATTTTTGGTTTCAAGTAAGGTGGCTTGGAGTTTGAGCATCTAAGTGGCTGTTATGCTATTGAAGGTAGAAGTCTCTTTTATAAGGTTAGAATGTTCAGAAGTGTGATGAAGTCTGAGACAATGCAATTGTGACTGATTCTCCGGATTTTGTTGTAGGCTCAAGGAGAGGTGGTGGTTAAACTCCCCTTCTCCCCACCCTACCTCCACCCCTTCAAATCAGTGTATCTTATGGAAGGACCTAAATTTAGGAACTGATGAGTTTTATATCCAGATGGCAAAAGCAACTACTAAACTTAAGGGACAGTACAGAAAATAAAACAGACATGAAAGTGAGAGAAGCATAATGGGGAGAAGGGAAGTTTTAAATTGAACAGAACAAATTGACAGCAAAGCTGTAGGTATGTGTTGTGTTTTTCTGGGCCTTGGATTTAAGAGAACTGTGAGCTTGAAGCAGAGGATGAAGGGTTTGATTTGAATATGAATGTCTGGCAGGGTCTGAGCAGCATGAAAGGGATAATTTTAGCAGCAGCTTTTTGAATAGACTGGGTGGGTACAAGCTGAGATGTAAGTAGGCTAGACAGGCTACGGCTAAGATCAAGGATGAAGGGGCGTGGGGGAAATGAAAAGCAGGTAAAATTCACCTATGTGCAAAAAAGTATTTTCTTGCTATATTGGGGTTTGGGGTAGCAAACAGAAATTTCACTCAGGCAGTCAGGGTGCACTTCATGGTATACAAATACACGTACAGTGCACTGAGGGTTTTGGTGAGGGAACGTAGGGAAGTTTATCAGGGTATGGATTCTGCTGAGACATCCAACCAGATGGAGGAAGGTGACTTGTAGTAAAGATGAACTTTAGCAATCAGTATGTGGAGTCAGAAGTTATGGCAGGGTATCCAAGAAAAGAGCAAAATCTATCCAACGTTGTCTAGATCTGTTGTGGTTTAACCCCAGTCGGCAACCAAGCACTACACAGCTGGTCACCCACCCTCCTCACCCGGTGGGATGGGGGAGAGAACCAGAAGAGCAAAAGTAAGAAAACTCATGTTTGAGATAAGAACAGTTTAATAATTGAAACAACATAATAATAATTTTAAAAATAATGAAAAAGAAAACAAAAGAGACAGAGAGAGAGGAACAAAACCCAGGAAAAAAAAAAAGCGATGCAACTGCTTGCCACCCGCTGGCCGATGCCCATCCCGTCCCCGAGCAGCGACGGCTGCCCCCCGGCCAGCCCCCCCAGTCTCCATAGGGAGCACGACGCCGTAGGGTATGGAATGTCCCTGGGGCCAGCTGGGGTCAGCTGTCCTGGCCGTGCCCCCTCCCAGCTCCTGGTGCCCCGGGCAGAGCAGGGGACGCTGGAAAGGCCTTGACTTAGTGTCGGCACTGCTCAGCAGCCATGGAACCAGCGCTGCCTTATCAGCGGCATTCTCGNTAACCAATGAAAATTGATTTTTTTTTACTGAGGATACTCAGATATTAAATTGACCAAAAATGAAAGAGGCTAAGTTCATTTATACTATAATGCAATGAAATTAACATTATTACTTTAGGACTGTATTCTGTGTGTTTAAGTACATTCCCTTTAAATACCACTGACTGTAATTGAATGTTTTTCCCAAATCTTCAGTATCCCAGCCAATGTGACTTAATTAATTTATTTCATGCAGCACTTTGAAATTGAAAATATTAAGAGTTCCTCTATCTTATAATATTAATTAGCTATTATCCCATGCACTAATCGCATGTTTATGGTCTCATCTATTGCCCACAAATGTTAAATAAAATTTAGTCATGTATTTAATTCTAGAAGTGTAGATATGCTTTCAGTATAAAGTAAAGTGACTGGGATGGTAATTTTGAATGAGCAGTCCCATTAGAACTTATCTCCAAGGAATACGCTTGAAACTCAGGACAATAGTGTTACGTCTTTCCCCACTGAAATTAATGAGACCTGGTCTGAAATTCCTAGTTAAAGTTAAATTTCAGTAAATAAGCAGGGAACAGAAAATGTGTTGAATTTGCGGCTTCCTTACACCGTTGTTTTTCAAACAGCACAAATAAATTTTTCATGTAGAATTTTGGTGTTTGTTAGGATCAGAAATTTGAACAGCTTTCACTGATGAACAAAGATGTGGATGTGACACTCCAGGACATGGTTTAGTAACATGGTGTTTTGGGTTGATGGTTTGGGCTAGACAATCTCAGAGGTCTTTTTCAACCTCAATAATTCTATGATTCTATGTGAGCTATTTTGAAATCTGAAAATCTATTTGTAAGTTCCATAAATAGGAACCATTGAATGCTGAGCTGTAGCAAATGTCTGGCCAGGACTGTGTGTGCTAAGCACTTAAGAATCTATCCCTCAAGGTATAAAAGTATAGCTTTATCAAAGCAAAAAATATTTGAAAAGTATTGAGAAGAAAGCTCCCCTTGCCCCGCTTCATGTTTTTGTTTTGTTTGTCTTTTTTTGTTGTCTTCTAGTCCAACCCCTCCAAAAACACAAGCAAGCCAAATCACCATGTCTTGAAATATGTTTTTTATGGCATACTGTGATGGGGTACTGTCACGTCACATAATCAGTTTGCAGTGAATCTTCCAAAATCTCACCTCATCTCAAATGGCTATATAAATACGCAGAAAATGTAACCTGTAACATCACGGTCTTGGAGAAGCAAAGATAACATACAGATGCAGGGCAGAGATTTCTTTAGGGTTGAGATGGCTACTAATTGCTGGTTTGACGCACAAAGCAATTAATTTTCTTGTGCTCTTTCTGCTATTCTCATTAGAAAACATTTAGCTAGACAAAATGTATGTTCTTGTTCTTTTCTGTTGTCCTTAACACACCTAGTTCTGATTAGTATTTGGAATTATTACCAATTTTTGGTCTTTCTTCTTTAAGGTACCTGCAGTACAACTAACGTTATTAATATTCTGAATACAATAAAAGCTTTGATGTATTTGCTTTCTATGCCTTATTATTATTATTATTATTATATGATAATTTTTCATGATATTTCCATTAATAAGCATATTACATCTTGTGCAATATGCATTAAATATAGCTTGTTTTTTCCTGTGGGAACAGATGGTTCTTTTAATTTATTTTCTTTAATGTACAGTTTCCTGATTTGTCTGTGTGCTTTAAAAAAATGAAGATGACTTTTTGGGATTCCTTCATATTTGTACTTTAAACTTGAACTGACGCTGGTGAAAGCTGCAAGTATAAGATACTCTTTTTTTGCTGAGTACTGAGGTCTGTCCGTCCTCTAGCAAGAAAGGAAAATTCTGTATACTAGGGATTGGTAAATATGTGTCTGCATGTCGCTCTTGTCTGCATTCTTATTGAGAAAGAAAAGTTTTACTGCTCAGAGGCTGAGGGCCTCATCCTTCTTCTGATCAGAGTAGACATTTATTAGACAATTAGGGCTGACTTGCAGTAAAATCCTTGGAAAGCAGTCACCAACCTCTGGGAGCTGGATCAGAAAGGCGCAAACAAGGGAGTTGTTCTGGGTTTTCAGAGGGAGTTTGGCAAGAATAAGAAAGATGGCAACTGTGAAAATAAGGGAGAGGATCCAAGGAATTAAGAATTTCTACGTGCTTACCGAGTGAGATGAGCTCCGGGAATGCAGACACTCTCTACAGAAAGATCGGCCCAAGAGGAGGAGCCTGATCAGTGGAGGAGCAGTGGAGCGGAGATGATACTTGCTGTCTGTCAGTAACAGAAGTTTTGATTTCACTGATGAAGTAACTGTAGAGTCAGCTAAATGGCTTTAGGGGCATAAATGTAGAGTAAACCTACTCTAAATACAGAGTCGCTTCAGGTCAAATGCACTGTAACCACCAGCAGTCTGAATCCCAGAGAAAGAGGAAATGAAGCCTTAGGGCAGCAGTAGCCTGTGGCCAAAGCAGCTTTTCTCTAAACTAGTTTTAGTCTAGGCAATAGCTGTGTGCTATATAGTTGTAAACATGCACATGTAGCGTGTTCGGACACATAGGAAACTGGGTGGTATGGAGGCTTCCCTGGCCTTTGTTACAGAACCGGCTGATGAGGAGAGTCATCAAAGAGATCAATAGAATACGTCTCAATTTTTCTTAAAGTTTTGCTGATTGAAAACTTATTAGTTACGCCTGAAAGAAACATGAGGGGTACGTAAATTTGGGAGTTCTCTTGATTTACATCACCATAGATAGAGAACAAACTGAGTCCATTGTCCAACTTGTCCTTTAAACCTTATATTACTAAGTTGCAGTGACTGGACAAAGAACTTTCTGTATACGTGAATTTTTGAGTCTTGAAGAAAGTGTTGAAATGTTGGAAACTTGACATTTCTTTGGAATAGAGTGTAGTCTCAGACTCTGAGTCAAACTCCTCCTACCTCTAAGATTAAACAAGGATACCTGAAGATATCTGCAAGGGTGTTAGTTGTCCTTTGAGGCTCTACAGGGCTAAGAGACTCAAAAAGAAGGCTGAAAAATGGGAAGATTTAAGTTAAAGATATAAGTATAATCCAAAGTGTTTCAGGAGTTGAATGTATATTAACTTTACTTTTGTTCTATTTGTTAAAATATTTGGATCATCTTTTTTGTGTTGAAACCAACCAGTATCACTGCTTTTAGATCTTTTGCTGCAAAAGCGGTAAGGAGGAAAAAACCAAAGGTAGTGTTTTTTTTGGTAGGCAGAGTAAAGAGGTGGAATTGGAGCCACTCATGCTACTGAGGTGTGTTTGTCCCCATCTATCTTCCTTTCAGAAAGTGTTCCTCTGCCCTTCTATGTCCTTCAAATTTCTGCTTGTGTTTCACAAATCTCTAACATAGCTAACTACCATTGGGAACATGGCAAAATTAGGAAGGTAGCTATCCGAAAGGGTTTTCTGCTGATTTGTCTAATTAAAAAAAAAAAAAAAAAGAAATCCCTGAATGTGTGAACTTAGTTACTTAGTTTTAGTGTCTTTGGCCAGCAACAACAAAAATTGTTTTGAAACGTTATAAAGAGCTACGACTCCTGGGCTGAGTGAACCAGAGGACAGCAAATGCTTCTGAAAAGATAACAGCCTTGGACATGCTCGGAATGGGATTAATCATCCTATTCTAGAGAAGACTAAAATGCTGATAGAAACAGCTGTTCAGGTAAACAGCATACAAAAACTGTTTTGTAGGCTGATTCGGTGAAACCGAAGAGACCTCCTGTTGGAGCCTAATGGAAGCAATAAGTTCCCAGCATTTGACAGCAGAGTGGTGCGTGGTAAATTCGGGTATCTTCTGTTCATGCTTTCTTGTGGCTTTATGGCTGCACCTGAAAGGTAATAATCCTGAATCCTCAGATCATTTTTTCGCATCTGTCAATCAACACAAAAAATTCCCCAAAATGTCGTAGACAAAGGTTTGCTTTTATGGTTATAATTAAAGCTTAAGGAAAGCTTAATGATATGTAAAGTCCTGTGTGCTATGCAAATAACTGTGGAAAAGAGGTATTTCCAGTTCACAATAGGTTATTTCATTTTAGTGGTGAAGTTCCAATATATTTTTAAGATAAAGAAATGATGGACCAAACTGTAACATACATATCGTGAAATAGTTTTGGAGAGGTGAATTCTACTCAAATATAATCTTTTCTCAATCAAAGTTAAGTTGTATGTTAAGGGTATGCAACTTTTGCACTGAATCTGCCTCTTAATAAAATTGTCATTCTGCTTGGCTAAAGATGATACGGTTGGAAGATGCAGAAGTTATTGTTTACTAGCTGGTAATATTTTTATTTACCTGATAACCTCTAGAGTACTTGATTGTAGTAAGAAAATCTTCAACATTTTCAGAGTAGCTTTAAGCTAGAACATCTTCCCTATTTAAAGGAGTGGAAAAGGGATACTGTCCATGTTATGACTGACTTTATTGGTATCTTCTGAGCTGTACGTTTTTTGTTTTCTGGTGGGTTTTTTGGTGGTTTTTTGGGGGTTGGGTGTTTGGTTTTTTGGGGGTTTTGGGGTGGGTTTTTTTGTTTTTTGTTTTTTGGGGTTTTTTTTGAGGTACCTGTCCTGGTTTCAGCTGGGATAGAGTTCATTTTCTTCCCAGCAGCGGGCACAGCGCTGCCTTTGGGATCTGGGATGAGAATGCCGCTGATAAGGCAGCGCTGGTTCCGTGGCTGCTGAGCAGTGCCGACACTAAGTCAAGGCCTTTCCAGCGTCCCCTGCTCTGCCCGGGGCACCAGGAGCTGGGAGGGGGCACGGCCAGGACAGCTGACCCCAGCTGGCCCCAGGGACATTCCATACCCTACGGCGTCGTGCTCCCTATGGAGACTGGGGGGGCTGGCCGGGGGGCAGCCGTCGCTGCTCGGGGACGGGATGGGCATCGGCCGGCGCCTGCTGAGCAACTGCATCGTGCAGCACTTGCTTTGTGTGTTCTTTTATCATTATTATTACTATTTTATTTTATTCCAATTATTAAACTGTTCATATCTCAACCCACATGTTTTGTTACTTTTACCCTTCTGTTTCTCTCTCCCATCCCACTGGAGGGGAGCGAGTGAGCAGCNAACTTTAAGTAATTGCAAAGGAGAAATTGAGCCACTACTCATCAGCATGAAATGAAGATGCTTCATTTTTAATGCACATTGGCCTGTAAGTTTTGTATCCATATGTTTTGTATGTGTGCTTCGCTTGATTTATGGAGGTATTCAGCTGAGTATAAGAGAAATTCATGCTACATCCTAGAAAAAAGTTTTCCTATCACCCTCTTCATTTTGCAATTAGATTTCATAGATTTTTGTGGAAGGGAGCGAGCTCACTGATGCAGCCTAGTTTAGGTTTCATGTGCTTGTCACGTTTAGACAGCAAGTGTTAAAATATTACAGGGGTGGGCAGTAGCAGAAATCCTCTGGCAATGAGCTACCCTGGTGCACTGTTAGAATATACTATATACATTTGCATTGTGAGTCTTCTTTTATTAATATTTGGGGAAATTAAAACCAGACCAGCATGATATCTGTTTAAAAAAGAGTAAGACTACTTCCTTCAAGGGTCTTTCATCACGATTTTAATAGCTTAAGATCCTATGCAAGATGGTCAGATCTTATGCTGTAAGACGTGCATAGTATGTGTGGAGAAACAAGGAATATTTCATCTTTTACTTAAATCTTCTCAGCTTTGGTAAATTTGCAAAATGAACAAGAGCTTTGTAGCTGTATTGTCTGATGACATTTCCATAAAATGTGTGGCTTTCCAACCTTGTTGCTGAATGAAAGTCAGGAAATCTGACTGAATGCGTTGTTACCTCTCAGGTGCCTGTGTGTTACTTCTGCAAAAGTCCTGCGACGTGATTATCTTTGAGCACCCTTGTCATTAAACTGTGGCAGGAGGAGAAGGAACAGGAAATGAACACAACGGGCGACTGCGATCTGAAGATTTCCCTGGGGAAGACGAGCAAGGTACTATTTGGGCTGCCAGAAGGTGAAATCAGAAGAATGTCTTTGTTTTTAGCATGTTGGGAATGCTTTAATTCTGCCATTGTCAGCCAGATGGAAAACGTGCTGACAGGCTTTGAACTACCACTGACAGGATCAAAGGGCGCTGGGGTGACGGTGTGATTAGCTGGCAGAACAAGGGCACCTTTGATAACTAGCCATGGTACTAGTTTAATGCATTAATTTGTGTGAAGCATTAACGTTGGCGCTATTTATGATTATTTTTTTTTTTTAAGTCTGGCTTTCTGCTAGAATTCTGTTTTTAGTATTGTATGTTAGGATTGCTCTTTTTATTACTGTGTTTTAGGGTCACATTATGTTGTGCAACCATCCAGATGGGTGGAACTACAGGCAGAATTATTTGGCTTTTAATGCATAAAAGAAAGCCTACCAGAAAAATTACTGAAATTATGGCATGTTCCTCAATGATTAAATATTGAGGAAAAGAATGAAATAATAACAAAAATCAGTGTAGTCTTTGTGCTTTTATGTTCTTGTGAAGGAGATGGTTTGTTTTCTGATGATATTTCAGATGTTCGTCTAGTTATTTGTGGACCTCTTTTCCAGCTGCCCTAATACCAAGCTCTTTTACATTTTCTTTGTTCGATAGACGCTCCAGGGGATACTCAGTTTCACAACTATGCATGTACCTCCCTGGCTGTACTGTGGGAAAAAAAACCTGTGCGTTATGATTTCCTTTGAAAAGTCCATGTGTTCGATTGTGTAATGAGGTCCAGGTGATCTTCACAGATACTTTCATAGTGTTTTGTCCATGACCTGATATGCCCTAAAAGAGCAAAGCAGGTAGTTAACCATTTATTAGCTCTGTATGTGTATGCAGCAAGAGATTACCATCAGTCACCACGTTACTAAAACAGCCTCAACTGATCATTCAAGCATTTTATTTGTCCATAAAAAGAAGACTGGAACGTTAGTAGCTATCCTTCCCCAGACATCCTCCTCAGGTCTCTCTTCTAGCAGACCACGGCGCTCTGGGTTTCCGCCTTTGGGCTTAGAGCTGTGAAATTTCTGGCCAATTTATCCCACCTTTCCTTATGGTGCTGGCTAAAAGCTGGTTCAAACATTTTGCCACCATTGTTAGATGGCTTAACTGATCCTTTAATCCTATTCATAGTTTCTGTTAGAGAGTGAGGTCCTGATAATCCCTTTGGGTAGATTTGCTTTCCTTTTAATGTCTCGGCTGGTGTTCAGTCCTTCCTGAGTGGTTGCTGGCCACAAAAATATGGTGAATTTTTAGCTAATTACAGAGGCAGTAACTGAAGGACTTTTCACTTGGAATTTTACTTTTTCTGTCAGTAAATATGAACTCAAGAAGTCATTCTGCATGGTCCGGTAAACCACACGCTTACGTCTCTGGTTAAAGGAGGGTAGTCTATAACTTTAATGAGGGCTCGGAAGTGTCTTCACAGGCAGAAAGCAAAATATCGGAAGGAGAGGATTTTAGAAGAGGCCGTGTTTACATATCATATTACTGCTTTGCTGGCGGTAGATCCAATTTCAGTAAAAGTGCTCGGCTTTTTAGAAAACATAATATCTTCTCAGCTGCTCTGTAACCTAAATCTTGAAATTATCTGGCTTTAAAAATAACTTCATATAAGCAAAGTTGTCTTTGATTGTTTTTAACTATACCATTTCATACCTTTGAAGCGTTGCTATGTGCACAGTTCAGTCACCGCCACTGTTGGGGAGGACGCAAATAAAGTGTGGAAGGTAGTCACCTCTTACGCCAGGTCTGTCACTGACGGAGTAACTGTGGCCTCAGGAGCTGTGACATTCTTCTGGCAAATGCCTACTAACGTTATCTTCTGAGAGGCAATTTTGGAGAAGCACAGCTTTTTCCAAAATCTGTGGCTCTTGGTTAAAAATCCTTTCATTCAGCAAGACGTTGCCTCTCTTTGAGGCTGCCGTTGTCTAAACGGGTTCTGGAGGAGGGATTAAATGTTGAGAGGAGTACTTTAAGGAGTGAGCAGCTCTGCTGAGTAACACGCTGCCTGCAAATACCTCTACCGAACCATAGAAATTTCACCCAGGACAATGTGAGACATTTTCCATGGCAAACAGTGACTTTGCATTAAGAAACTAGAAGCTCTGCCTCCCTGCCAGCCAAGCTAGGGGCCCCTTGTCAGTGTCATCGTCTGCCAAGAGGGAGGAAGTGGAGCTGACAGGAGCCCTCCCGAGAGACAGCTGCCAGCCACCAGGACGTGTGCTGTTGGTCTCTCTAAATAGAGCCTTTTTTTCCCAGGGAATGCATTGTAAAATTTCAAGCTTTGCTCTTTTTCCTTTTTCTAGCATGCGGGCTGTTGGCAGTGTTATATTTATTGCAATTTTGTTGTCTTGGCAAAGAATTCAAAAGTGTTTGCATGCCTCAGTGGACCAGTGATAGACTAATGATATGTAGCAACAGTAAATGTCTTTTTTCTGCGCTGCAATCATGTTTCATAGGTACCATGCTGGAAAAAGGAGACCGATGTTTGAATCCACTCCTGTCGTTCAGTGTGGATATGCTGCTCTCGAGGCAGGCAGCTGGTACGTACAGTGGAGGGAGCCAGGGGAAGGCCTGGCAGTTTTTCCATGACCGTCCTCCCAGTGGAGTTTCTCTATTGCCCGGAAAAATACCTTGAGCCGTAACTGTGATTGCAGAGCATTTCATTGACAGGGGCTACGCTTAGATGTGCTAAAAGTGCCCGGGTGTACTCTGTTGACAGCTAATCTTCAGGTGATCTGATAACATGTTGTTGCAATTGTGCTGCAGAAGTCTCTTGCACTTTTGAACAACCGGGGGTCTGCAGGTGCTGCATTCAGCACAGAAACCTGAAGTGCTTCAGCTGAATGCACTCTGAAATCAGTTTGTGTTTTCTGGATAGCGCTATAGGAGACAAAGCACAGGAAAAAAAACCCAGAAAATGTATCTTGCTAAAAGCTATACATGTGCAGAAACGCTTTCTACATATGCCTGGCACAGTGCATGCCCTGCCTGTAAAACTTATCTTATTAGAATAAACAGCTGGTTAATGGAGACAGAAAGGTATTTTTCCAAGTAAACATTAATGCCAATGAAAACCAGCATTGCTTTATTAAAAACAAAACTGCCAGTTTTTCTAGACATTTTTGTGTAACTCTATGGCATCAGAAGAATTGAAAAGACAGTAAATATGTAAAGCTGGCAAGTTATGATAATTAAATAATGAAACATAGTTTTCAAAAGCTATGAAGAATTATAGTCTCAAAACTATCTAAAAAGCTTCATTTTTGACCTACCTTTTTCTAAGAGTGGGCTCTCTTGATTTATTTAGAGCTTCCTTTTAAAGAGATCTGAAAACCTAGTAGCTGTTACTACATCTTTATAAAAAGATTACAAAAGTTCTTCCTTAGAACATGATAATCTTGAATGATATGTTATATTCAACTAATCTTTTTTTTCTGATTTCAGATTATGGTTTATGAGTTTATGCATATGGTTATGCTCTGAAAGTCCAAAAGCAGCAATTATTTCAATAACCAGGTCTCCCTCAACTGGGCTGAGACTCCTGGGCACCGAACATGCCGTCTGACCAAGGAACTGAGGCTGAATTTTCCACATATGGGTAAAGGCTTCATCTTTTCCATTCCTGTCTCATAGGTCAAAGGGACCAACTGAGCACATATCCATGCAAAGTTTTTTCAGGTGTTGAGTCTAGAATTGTAAAACTATCCCAAGAATATAACACAATGTAGTTTCCCATTTTGGGGTATTTTTTAAGGGGAAGAAGTGAAATAGTTAAAAAATATAGATATATTTTATAGTACAGTCAACCATACTATCAAATTACTATGATGTCATCACTGAAAATACTAGTCTCCTTTATAACTCCTGAAAGACAGAATTAATTTTCTCTTACGAGTTCACTCAAACTGCATGTTTTGTGAGACAGCATGTACTTATGGCATAGAGAGAAGACCTGAAAGTTTGTGGCGTTTAATCTCTGGCATTCTCAGGTAATGCTGGGGGAGATCAGGTACAGTGGTAGGAATTCTGTTGTTAACCACCTAACTTTGGTTAAATATTAATTGAACCAAATTAAACATCTGATTGACTTCACCAGCAGGCAAAACCATACCACGTTCCAGGCTCGTCCTTTTTTATAACTGCTGCAGGTCTGGCACTGAAGGTGATGCACGGATGAAGGATGGGAACGTAATCCGTTGATGCATCAGGCATAATCCTCAATCTTAAGCATGTACAGCTTCATACCATTGCATGGCATGTGACATCGCCACTGGAATCCTGCTGAGGATGCGGACACGTGAGTATCCCACAGCGTTACCCAGAGACAGCTCACTGCACTGTGGTCAGTTTGGGTTATATTCTTCCAGGTTTATGTTTCAAGTCATGGAGCCAGTTGGAAAACTACAGCTGCGGAATATGGAACATGCTCTGTGAGGAGAGAATACAGATCTAAACGCTGTCTACAGACACACCTAGACCCCTTGTGGGGGGACAAATGACTGCTTAATTATAGACACAATAACAAACACATCTGCAGGGAAACACAATTCACTGCAGAGGAGTGTTGCTGCGATATAATCTACGTATGTTAATTGCCAGGTAATATTTTTAAATTATGCAAATAACTAAACAAAGTACAAACAGGCTGCAGCCTTTTAACGAGGAGCTAAAGACCTATGACACCTCATAGAAAATTCTGACAAACACTGTTTAGAAGTGATTGTGCCTCTATGCTATAATTTTTTTAATCCTTTTTATTATTAGGAAAATTTCAAAGGAACTGCAGTCTTTGTTCTCTGACGTCTAGTTTTCACAAACCTGCATATAAATTTCTGCATGGCCAATCCAAAATGCATGAGAGCTGTGATTATTCAGGTAAACTGGTACATATGTTGATTTAAAAAATTTTCCTGATAAGCTATTTGATCTTCCATATGTTAGGTTTTTTTCTTTTCAGTTTTCCCCTCTTGTACACTAATCTTCTCCACTATACTTATGCTACCTCCCAAGCACAAAACACTACGTGCTCCAATAGACACAGCACCACTGGCAGTAGGCAACATTTGCACCAGTTTAAGCTTCTGGATGCTTCTCAAATCTCATTTGAACAACATATGGAGATCATCCTACAACCAGCTATATTTTTTGTATATGAATTTCTAAAGAAAATGAAGTGTTCCGTTTGAAACATGGGGGGGAGGGGAGATAAGGAGAAATGGAATATAATAAAACATAGGCAAAGACACTTCTTAAAAATCCTTGTGATCTGGCTTCCATGCTTCCCTGTTCTAATTCAGCAACTATTTTTTTACTTGCAGCAAATCCTTTTATTGGATATTTCTTGTTCTTTAATGACTTCACTACAGGGTTGCATGGGTCGATAGGAATGCCTTCTCCAAAATCCATTAACACGGTTCTTGACTGAATGCAGTCCAGGCATGTTAATCACCATTATTCTTCAAGAATGTCAGACTACTCAAGTTTTTTATATGTGAATTTCATGTCTAAGAATTGATGTGTTCCTTATTTATATACAGGATCAGGTACCTTGCTGGAAATTATGGTACATTTTTAGCTTAAATATGTACTATAGAAAACTTAATAAAGATAAAGAAATGTCTTTAATGTTGGCAAAGACTCACCCACTACTTGCCTATAAACTGAAATTAAAATTATAGTATCATCTGCACCTTTCTTGTTTAGATGATAGTACAATTCAAAGAAACATCCCCTTCTTCCCATACTATCTCTCTTCTTCTTTGACTCTAACACATGCATATTAAAGAGAAACTTCACATTTTTTGATGTGATTGCATCAGAAGAAAAGATATAGTATGATTGATGCCAGTGGGGTTTGACAAATAGCAACTCTACAGAAATTATACAGAAATTTCCTTCCATATTTCCTCTCAACTGTTCTGCCACTTTGATGAAATGGTAATCTCTCTAATCCATTTCTCCAGCTAGAAAAGTGTTTCAGAAACATACCCTTCCCTGCAGTTATTACCATTATGGAACATTTATTATCCAGCAAATGAGGCATCACATCCTCTGATAATTCTCCTAAAAAAAAAAAAAAAAAAAAATCTTAGGAATAACTTCCCTCTATTGTACATATCAATGATCAATTAAAATATCAAAGAAGTCTTGTATATTCTGCACAAGGCAGAATGCAAACTGTTCCACTGATCAATATCCAGTGCAGAAATATGTTAAATCTTGTGTGGACAAATTTCCGCCTCGTGCGGAGGAGTGGTTTGACACACACACCGCTTACGCCCTAAGCCATCGGGGCTCTGGACGGTGGAGCTGTGAATCCCTGTTTTCACATCCATGAGCCCTGGTCAACTTTGCCTTGAAAAATATGTCTGTAATGCACGAAATGATTGTGGCTGTTGGGCCTGTGTGTTCCTGGGCTGTTGCAGAAGAGTGAGAAACACAGCTAGGGAAAAAAAAAACCCAAAAAAACGTGCAACAAAAATCACCAGTAGGATTTATACAAAACCAGTCCCTGTTTACCTATTTTCTTTATTTTAAAAAAAAGGTAGAATACAGGGACTGAAACGTCATGCCAACTGTAAACCCACCACGCTGCTTTAATCATCTTTTTTTATTCAGTCACTTATATTTTTGTTTAGTCAGCTTTAAAGGATGCAGGTGAAATTCAAGGTACTCATCACAGAATAGAGAGAGAAGTTAATTTTAACGTTAGGGTTTTTTTCTATATTTGAACAAAGCATTTTTTATAAAATTGCTTAAGAGTAAGATGAGAAAATATTTGCAGAGTGACACGGGTTGTTTGCCTGTCTTCAATCTCATTTTATTTCATGTGTGACACACATATATAAGTGTGTACCTGCTATATGCAAATGCATTCAAGTGTAGAGCAGGTACAGTTTGTTAACTTTGACCAATTTCTTTATTGGTTTCATTAGAATATTATTTCTTCATATCCATGGTATTTCTGCCCTCAAGTAGCTTCAGAAATGTCTCGCTTTTGTGGCACAGTGTAACTAAAACAACCTCGCTGAATTACTGTTCTGTCTAAGAGACGTTTTCAAATACAGTTGACTATTACCTTGAAAATACAATTTTTTAATAGTAATGATTCTTACAAGTCATTGATGCAGATCCCCTTCCTTCCTATGGCTGATCTTTAAAAATAAATTTCAATTATACGGACCAATACAAAACCATAATTGTATAATGAGAACATTTAAGTTATTTATGTATTTTAATGTTTTGCTGCTGCCTTTTCTTTCCTTAAACTCAAAACAAATTAGCAGTTTCTTTGCTTTTTTTCCTTAACTAAGGCAATAGGTTACACGATGTTATTTATATTTTGCACACTTGCAAATTAATGTTGGAACACTGTTGCTACTGCCTCTTCGACCAGCGCATTAGGCACCATCTTGCACTTCATTCTTGTAAATATGTAATGTTTTTACAGAATTTTACAGAGTACGCTGTGGCTGGAAGCAAGACCTGTTCCTGAAGAAATGTTTTATTCAACAGAACTTGCCCAGCTTGAGCATTTTCCAGGTAAAGGATCTGCTTTAATGATTCCTAAATTCAGCTTTTTGGTGGTTTGGTTTTTTTGGTGTGGGTTCCCTCCCCCTCCCCCCAAATGTTACCTGTTTTTTGTTTTAGTTTTTTTAAAGACACTGTGGAGTATGTGACCTAAGAAAAGCCTGCTGAGTCAAAAATGCTTTATCCCAGTGTCATTCACGAGAAGGGAACAAAATGTAAAATAGTAGTCAGGTTGGAGTCAGGCTTATCTGATAATGCCAAAAAAATACATTTTATATGAATATCTATTTTTTTATGTAGTTGGAAAAAAACAAAACAAAACAACCCAATGATCTCAAATCCAAATAGTTACCATAGTAACTCAGGTTATGGTATATTATTTATGGGCATATTGCAACACAGAGAGTATTCATAATGCCTTGCTTTTTTCAGAACGCATGTTACTGGTTGTTCACATAACATTTCCATGTCTGAGTGAAAATGCCAGATCTTTTCATTTGCAGCAAGCTAACATTTCTCTGCACTCTCAAAAAGCACAGAATGATGTATTTCTGAGATCACTGGATAAAGTCATAGTTTATTTTTATTGTATTCAGGTAATGGGTGTAATGCTGCAAAGTAGTGCTACTAACTTCTTTTTTTCTCATGCTGCCATCTTTTAAGGGGGTGAGGAGCAGGGGGTCACGCTGCAGCCACAACAAGTAGTAGTTCCAGACCTGCTGATAGAAGGAAATGGCTCTTCATAAAAAAAAATAACTTAAACCACTGAAAAGAAAGCAAACAAAAGTTTCAGGTGACTGGTTCCACCATACTTTTTCACATATGCTTTTTTAATAGTGTTGCTTATGCTGTGAACACCTAAATTAGTCTTCAAAAGGCAGACTAATTTATTAGCCTGTTTATGAATTTACAAACTCATTTTAATCTTTAAGGATTATCTTCAGACACGTAGTTATTAAAATAAACACCTATGTTCTTGATAAAAGTAACTTTCTGTTCTTTCTGCTCACATTTTGAGGCACAAAGAGCAGCTGGATATTGTACTGCTAAGGAATATTAATGAAACTTTGTCACCTGGCTTTGAAAATCCCAGCCAGGGGCCAAACTATGCTTTCTGTGTCTCTCTGCTCTCTTCCTTTTTATACGAATATTGTCTGAAAAAACATTAAGATAGTCATTAATATAACTGTATGCAGAAGAATGCTATAGAATTGAAGGGAACAGTGTGGGAATCTACAAACCTAGGTCATTCTGAAATGCTTTGTCTTTGAAGTTGATCTAATGTGCACCGTATTTAATATTGGATATAAATATTTAGTCACCATAGTTGATTAAGTTTACTTAAAACAAGTATTTTTCCATGTTATCTACTTTCCATGTTATACAGAGCAAGCTTTTTCAAATGAGGCATTCCTGCCAGCAAATGCCACTTCTTCACAAACATGAGCTTAGCTATCAGTAGATGTTCCCTTTTGTGCTTGTCATTTTCATCATTTTGCATCTCTAACTATTTTGAATGCAACTTATGTCATTTACACATGAATTGTATGATACCCAAGTACCATAAATCATGCATATGTATCACTGCTAGTGCAAATTTACATCTGTAATAATCTGTACCTGCAAACTATCATTACTATGAGGTCTTGTTGGAGATTGGCTGAAGAACATGACGCACTTCACCGATCCTCTACATGCAAACAATGTTTTGTCCTGTAATCCTTCTTTCTGAAAGGTTATTAAAATGTTTTAGAAGAAAAATAAGGTAAAAATCTACACTGATGAAGGAGAAATATTGCATATGTGGAGAGCATTTGTCAGCTCCCTTCTGTGCTGCTTTCTATTTCAGCTGTGAATGGACTTTTATGAAAATATATTAATATTTTATTGAAACCAGCCCTGTACAATCTACTATCTTGACCATGCAATTAGCCCACCAATGGGCAAAAATGGGTGTTTTCCCATCCTGGTACATGCCGTTGATAAATGTTCTTGTAATTCTTCAGTTTTCCACCGGAAAAGAAACTAGCAATAATCACTAGCCTGCACACTAAGAAACAGGAGGCAAACTAGGCAAAAAGCCTCCAAGTACAGTGCTTGTGGCTGTACACATCTGAGATTTTTTTTTTTTCCCACTGCATGGATATTTTTGTAGGGAGACAGGAAGTTGAGCCAGGGGTAGGGATATATTTTTGCCTGGATCATTGATCCAGCTTCTCTGCCAGAAACTCTCATAATTTCTGAGGAGGAGGGGAAAAGAAATCTTCATGTGTAATTCAGGATTCTTTTTGTTACATTGTCACTATATAATAATTCAGTAGTAAACAATAATAGTGAGGACAGTCTTATCACAGTGGCTACATTTTTTTTTTTTTTTCAATCGGAAATGCTGATGCTTAAATAAATCTGATTTGGGTGCTGTGTATGCAGTTGAAATATGTGATCTGAGAGCTCATGCAGATGTTGCAGAATTTTAGTTCAAATATTTTGGAACATACTCTACTAGGATCCTTGAAGTGAAAATGTCATATTGCCTTGCTGCTGTTTGTATCATTACTCTTTTTGAATGCTTGCTCTTCCTCCCACACCTCTAGTCTTTGAAGCAGACTGCCTCTGTAGCCAGCCGATACAGTTCATAGTGATTTTGAAGTTGGAGGTACCTGTATTTATTTGGAATATGCAGCTGACAATCAAGACTCTTGAGTCTTGAGAGCCATTTTAGAGTGTGGCTGTTGCCAGCTGGTGCGTTTTTCTCATGTACTGATGGACATTACTTATTTTTAACACAACTGTTCTCTAAACGATAAGAAGAAAAAGAAAGAAATGGTGAGGGTAATGTCATTGGCTTCTTTGAAATTTTGTATTAATAGAATATTAAACGTTGAGGAAAGAAAGGGGAAGGGAAGGATTAAAGAGGAAAAAAAGAGCAAGATAAAATAATTGATTGAGTTGAAAGGAAATCCATTCACCTTCTGCCTTATAATCTCAGTGCTTAACACACTCCAAAAACGAAACAGCAAATTAAACACTAGGGTTACAATTCAACAAATGGACATAAAGGTCATGAGGAAGTGAGAAATGAAAACAATATTTTGGCTGTACATATGTATAAATTTGCAGTTGATTTCTGATACCTGCTGTTTCCTTCTGCACTCCCAACTGAATAAACAATCTGCCAAGACCTTCTTTTAAAGCCAGTTAACTTGTGTGGCACTTGTGCTTTTAAGCCATCCTTACAGACACATTTTGGGTTTTTTTTTTGCATAATAGTTCTGCTTCTTGTAGTGACCAGTGTTTCAGTCTTCATACAAAACTGCTGTGCTTCACTGACATGAGCTTTTCCAAAGTGATGTTGTCCTCCTCACCACAAGAGGAGTTCTAGTCCACTTCAATACGTAATTGGAGAAACCTTAGCAGAGATTGCAGAGATCTTGGTGATGACTCTTTGAAACTGCTGCTTCATCATGTTTAAAAGGACTCTTGTGCAAAAAAACCTACAGAATGTGTTCAAGAAAGCGCATTCATTCTCAAATGAAACTTTGCAGAATTGCTCAGCAGCTGGTGTACAATCTGAAAAATGTTCATTCTTTTATTAGAAACACATAGCGTTGGCATTCCCACTACTGCCACAAAAGGTTATGCTCGTATGAAGGAAAGAAGATAGTAAGTTTCTCAGCTTTCCATTTCTATGAAATAATGTAACTTGAATAAAACCAAAATTAATGTTCATTATATTACGGGAAATATCTTCTGTGTTTTGGTTCATCTATTTCCATAACAGAATCGAAGATTTTTGGACTTGGTTCTTTTTTGCTTGTTTTGGAAGGTTCTGTTGTTGTATTTTGGAAACTTGATCTGTTCATTGAAATCAGTTAGTTAAATGCTAGCCTTTTAATATATTCAGGAGCGCAAAGTGGGAAGCAAACAAACAGAACAAAACCCCAAACCTTGAAGGTTCAAGGTTTAAGTTCCATTTTAATTGTTTGTGTGTTTCTGCCTCTGTGGTCATCTTGACCAATTTGGTGGGTAAAAACCAGTATAGCTTCACTGACCTCCATTTTGCACCTACAAATCTGTTACCAAATACAAAGTCTGCAATTGCAAAAGGAAAGCATGCCAGTAAAAAATATGCCTTTTAAATTCGAAATAACCAGGTATATATTTAATTTAATTTTCTCATTTCTTCTTTCCTTCCCAGTTTCCTTCATTTGCCATGCAACAAGTGTAGGTCTTTACCTTAATTAAATTAATTACACGATCCTAATAAGTTATCCATACTGAACTGATTTTTGTGTTGTATGTCTAGCTATGTCATTATAAAATTATGGAGAGTATTTCTGGGGTGCTGCTTCCCATGACATACAGAACAGCTCATTTCATGATCTTGATACTAAATGAGCAAACTGCAATATATATAAAACTATGTTTATCTCATATAGCTCGTTTTCCACTGAGTTAATCAACCTCATTACCCTTGCCACACATTTTCCTTATGTCAGCTGAACTACCTCTAACCACCACAAACATAAAGATTAGCATCGTTACCGCGTTCTTAGGGCTAAATTATATTTACCTAGGAAACTCCTTTATTCTCCCTCTGACACACGATGGCATCTAGCCTTTCGGCATGGGGGGCATAAACATGCTGCACTACACGGGCTCGGCGAGAGAGGCAAGGGTGAGGATGGAGCCATGAGCCTGCCAGGCTGTATCCCAGGAAGGTCATGATCAGTAGCGGGTAGAAAGTACAGCGAAGGGCATCCTTTCTTCAGGGTTGCCAGGCTCTTTCTGTGCCTCTCATCCAGAAAGATTACTCGTACTCTTGCCTCGTGTTATGCAGTCTCAGGAGCCATAATTGAACCCTTAAGGTTCAATTTTATCTGCACATAATGTGAAGACAAATTATTTGAAATGCTACTACTATCTTAATTTTGCCATATTCCAGTTTCTTTAGTTGCAGCGATCTTCCACTCTGTTGTCAATTACTTTGTAGTTAGATTTGGGCCCAGTCAGTTCAAATACAAATGTCTTCACTTAGTCACTTATATCCAATTTAGCTACCTAGAGAAGTGACTATTAACATTAATCACTTAACTAATCGGCATCTTTCGGGGTCTCTGAATATGGATGGCAGAATCTTCCTTCCTGAAGGCAGATGAGTTAGAGTATTTTGGCCGAGCATACAAAATCCCAAAGTCACGTTGCCTTCATTGGTGGTGCAATGATGCTGAGAGAGACGAAGGATGAAATTCTGTGACCCTTTAAAAACAGGCAATTGCAGTTGCTGGAAAATTAGCATACATGAAATTTTTGCAGAATTGCATAACTAAAACTGTGTGAATGGATTAACACCGATACTACCATTCCCCTGCATGTACATTTAGCAGAGATTAAATTTGTTATAGATCTTCTGAAATGTTTTCGCAAATCTGTGTGTTAATCTGGAATTTTTTCATATTCTGCTTTTAGTAGATAAAACGAAGTGTCAGGTTAAATGGAAGAATAAAATACTTACTCTGAGTTGTTGGTGACAGCATCAACAAGGTATTAGGAACCAATCCCAGGAAGGACTGATTTCTGTCTTATCTACTTTAATGTGAATCTGAAATAAGCCATTTAAAGGTAAGGGGGTATATTAATAGAGTTAAGTCAGTGTAAGACTGGCATGAAAAGAAGATGAAGATGTAATATTGAGTCACTGGCGCAGTGCGAAATATAAACCTTGTTAAATGCAAAAATTCTCATGGCTGTTGCATGGCACCTGCTTCCAGATGCAAGTTATTCCTCTGGTTCTGTTCAAACCAACCACTGGGGCATCCTTGTATTTTGTGTATCTTGAATATTCATGTCAGGGGACTGAAAATATTTGACTGCTAGAAATTCAAAAGGTTTAGCAGTTCTCAGGAGTTATCTCAGGAGTTCTGAAAGGCTGTCTAAACTTATCATGGTATATTCCTAGTATACATAAATGCATTTAGTTAGCCAACTATACGTGGTGATTTAATACGATTATGCTCTGTTGTCCTCTGCAGGAGATGGCATGGGAAAGTGTTAAATCTTTCAGGTTGCAGTGGATGCATATAGAAAGTCACAAAGCTGGCAAATGCATCTCAATATAGTAAGATGTGAATTAATAGATTTTTAAGGTAAGAAAGGACAAGGTCCTGCATATCTAACTGCTTAACTGGTGCTTTTTTATCCTGGTTAGCATGCAGCAGTTAGCTTGAAATAGGTATAGGTGTATACCCAGGCAAGTCACAGAAGCAAAAACTCTGTTGCGAGGCACTAACATTCTGCAGGTCCCTGCTGCCGCAGAGGACTCCCCTGTGCCTCCCCTCCACGTGCGGCTGGTTACAGGTCACCCTCCCCTCCGGTCCTGGCCCCGTGGGACGCAGGGAGGCCGTGGCTGTGGACATGTCCTCTGCCTGTGCCGTGGCCGGGCTGCAGGTGGAATCCGCTTTCTCCACCTCCCCTCAAAATGGCTGCTCTAGCTCCCTGGAACTGCAGCCCAAATCATAAAATCATTTAGGTTGGAAAAGACCTTTAAGATCATTGAGTCTGACCATAAACCTCACACTGCTGAGTCCACCACTAAACCATGTCCCTAATACCTCCCGGGACGGTGACTCAACCAATTCCCTGGGCAGCCTGTCCCAGTGCTTGATAAATGGAGATCTTAATATAGTATCGGCGTACAGTTGCTCAGATGAGGGCTATATATCCATGCTTCGGCGTGGCACTTCCATGACCTGATGCAGGGTGTACTGGGTCCCGTAACTGGTTGATAGGTGGAGAAGCCAGGACTTGGTCTGGCTTGACTGCTAAAAGACACTTCATGATCATGTTGCGTAGCTCACACCTTTGTTTCCTGTTTCAGTGCATCGTGATTATGATTCTAATTAGTTTATTTTAATCACGATCGATACACCAACGAGAAGCATCAGACAGCTAATATGATTTATTACCTATTCCAAGAGCATTTGTCTTAGATTTGGCATTTCTGCTATCTATCTCCAGAATGCCCCTGCCTGCTTGACAGCAGCCTGTCAGTGCTGTTATGATTGCTGTACGCAGTGACTTTAACTGACAGCTTTTCCCGCAGACTTGGAGAGTGATCGGTCTGCAGTACAACCACAGCAACACAGAAGAGCTTAACGCTCGCCGATGGCCCTGTCAATTATGGAGGGATCTAGTATCAATGCATATTGCAATCTGGTGCTGTACCATTTAGGTATCAATGCAGAAGATGAAAAGTAAACAACGGTGACCAGCTTTATGCACACCTTACTCTCTTTTGAAGCTTTTCTCTTACAGCTGCTTTTACAAATAGCCCTGCAGGAAGATCAAGAGCTGTCTTTGTGACACTAAGTATTCTTCAAGGTACCTTAAGTACTGAAGTAGTGGTAAAGAAGTCCAGTAATGCTAAGGATTTTCATAAACTGTCTTTCAAATCTGCGAAGGCAGAGGTCAGGTGAGGTTGTGGTTTATTATTATTAATGAATATAGGAACAAGAGAAGGTATTAAGGTTTCATTCAAAACACATAATATTTTACAGCTGAGTTTCAGGGCATCTTCTTTTTCTGAACCTCTGGTATGGGTGACTTGACCCTGGTTTTATTGATTAAACTTTTATTCTTCCCCAATGAATAATTTAAGTTACGAGCAGTAGTCTGGCATGATTAGCAGGAGCCTACGGGAGGTTTTAAAGTACTACACTGTATGTTCCTCTTACTGCATTGGATTCCTTCTGCATCATGCCAGTCTGATTAGGCTGAGAACTTTATATGCAACTTTATAACTTGTTTAGCAATCCTCTTCCTTGAGAGACCAAATAAAATACCAACACCGTTACTCTGATGCAGGAGGAGAGTTGTTATGGAGCCGGTTTGGGTTGCCTGCTTGTCAAGTCAGCCTCCAGCCTTGCTGGAGTTTCTTATTTGCGCCCATGCTTTAGCTGATCTAACACAGCTATTATCAGCTGTGCTACAGTAAAGCATCACCATGACCTTTACATTCCCCTGAATGCAATGCGTGTCAATCCTGTTGGATGGGGAGAAGGGCAAGGCCCCTGGTTCACCCAAAATGCTATTGCTGTAAGTAGTTGTGTTACATCACAGGGAATTTTTATACAGGTGTCTTTACCTAAAGTCATATTGTAAGCTGCTTAGCGCAAAAGGCCAATATGCTGAATTAAAATCCAGCTCTTAATGTCCTGAGATTCTGTGCTTGTGAAGAGTTAATTTTATGTTGCACATAATGGTCATTGTACTCTTACTAAGGTGTTTTTTTTTTTTATCCTCAGATGCTTTTTTGGGTCACAATGATATACCATGGCATTAGTTTGCGAGTCCTGAAAACAACTAGTTCACTACTGCCTGTGTGACTGTATTACATGTATGAAACAGAAAGATACATACAGGTGGCATGGACTGAAAAACAATCTCAAATTCTAAGTGATATTTAGAGGTGTGACTGGAAATATGTTAAAAAAAACAAACGAACGAACAAAAACCCCAAAACAAACACAACAACAAAAATCCCCTATTAGAAAACCATAAACTGCAGCAGAACTGGGGGAAAGGGCCAAAAATAAGTAAATAATTATACCACTCCCCAGAAAGCAGGTGTATTTTACCACTAGAGCTGTATTAGCTAGCTTGATGCTAATAATCCCAATGTTGAGGTTGTACGAAGGAAATCGCTTGCTGGCGGCTGCAGCTCTTGCGCCTGTCGTGTACCACTCACACAAGTTCCCACGGCCTCAACCCAAATGCTGTTCTCAAAACGCTCCTCGTGCTCCAGAAAAGGGCCAAGAGCGTACTCGGTCTCTTTCCTTCTCCCCTTTTTCAGCCTGCCGTTGACTTTCCCCCTCTTAGCACGGCAGGTACGACCCTCTTTGCCCTCTGCAAGGGCGGGAGGTTCATGCGCCAATGCTCCCAATCCCGATGATGAGAGCGAGCAGAAAATGTGACTGCCATCCGTTACATCAAAACGGAGCGTGTTTCTGGTGGCCATGTCATACGTGCACAGGCACTCGGATCGTGGAGCAAGGAAAGCAGAGGACATGGCCTGTTGCCTCAGGCATGCTCGGCCTCCCAGCTGCGGGGAGGAGGAGAAAGAGGAGGAGGAGTAGTGCCTTGGGACCTACGTGCTGTTAGTAGAGGGAGCGCTCCCATATCTTTTACCTTTATTTCAAATGATGATTGCATTTGGGTTGGTTATTTCCATGTCTATTACAGTCTCTGCGCTACTACAAACTCTGTGTTTCTTAAATATCGTGCAGAATACTTAATTTAGAAAAACTTTTGAAGTCCTTTATTGGGCTTTTTTTCTAATGAAATGGAAGTATATCTTTAATAAAAGTATATATTTAATGAAAATATAGTACATTTTTCCTGCAAGCTGTTTAACGCACTGGCATATTTCAAGCACTAGAACTTGGCAGTTTCCAGATGGATTCAGTTTTAACTCCATCTCAGGCAGCATCTTGCTAAATATTTTTAGGCATTTTTAGATCTTGTAGTTATTTTGGGGGTAAAATCTGCCATAGCAGAAACCCATTTCAAAGGACAGTTATTAGGGTAATCCCAATCTTAAAATTTCAGAACTAATCTGAAGATGGGATCAGACAATATGCTTCAATAAGTCTTTCCTGAGAAGATGAAGCATTATTAATAAAGAGCAGTTGTATCGCATGAAAGTTAAGACAGGATAATCCTACTTCTATCCACCTAAAACTTAGGAGGCTAGGACAAGAAAAGGCAGTGGTATGTCCGTGTCTCCTAACCTTCGTATCGCCTATCGTGTCGCCAGTATCCCAGTTACAAGGTTATCACTTTAGAACAGATTTCAGAGAATAACACGCATCCATTTTTTCATCAAATTGTCAGTCTAATATGAAAACAATTGTGATCTCAGATGCTTTTATTTTCATTCATCAGAGGATTAGATACGCATGCCAGGTATTCCAATGTGTCTATATTGGGAAGAGGCTTATGCCTTAAGTGGGTCATAATCACAGCTGATGCTAGGCATTAAAACTACAGGACTGATGAAATCCAAAGTTGCGGCTTTCTGGAAGCAGTCTCCTGGCCGCACTGCTGCTGGCGATGCTTCTAGAAAATGTTTAGCAGAGCCTGCCAGCTCAGTCTTTTTACAAGGCAGGGCAGTCTAAGTCCTTATCTTACACCTTTTTTGATGGCTCAGGTTTGGTGGTCTAAAACTTTCTGACAACCATCATCCTTTACTGATTTTTATAGAGGAAGATTGTCTTTTTCCTAATTTCAGAGCAGGCCACTCCCACATATCAGCTGTGATGGATAAGTTTTATATGTCTACAAAGTCGTAATGATACGCATTTTAATGTTTCTTCCTAAACCTTGGCAGACCTATAGGGCAATTTATTAATCATCTAGGGAAATAGCAGGAATCCTTCTTTCATTTGGAGCCTGGAGGCTGTGAACTGATGTTCATTTTTTCCAATGATCTGCAGTCACTGTGAAAATACTTATAGAATAGAAAATAAAATACCACGCAAAGATAAAAATGTGTTTTATGGGTTGAATTTGCACTTGTGATATTGGTTGTTATGTATATATAGATTTTTTTTTTTTTATCTTTAATGCTGTAATGGGCTATAAGCGCATTTGTACATTGAAGCTGTAAAAAATAAATTGATCTCTTTTTACAGTGATTTGGTAGTATTTTATTACATCTACAGCTATTCAGGCTATAGAAAAGACAAAGGAACAAATTCTGTGCTACTCCTAGTTAATGCAGTCGTAGTATATGAGGCTGAGGAGCCAAATGCAGTTCAAATGCAAGCCGTTGGAAGATTTTTCCTAGAAACAACATGGAATTGCTTTTAAAATTATAACTTCAACTGTAGTTAACTTTACCTTTTCCTATTGATTTGAGAATCTGGATACAAACCAAAAGTGTGTGGATTATAGAAACGAAAGTGAAATGAAGGCAGGTAAATGTCAAGAACGAATGCTCGTAACTACAATGTGCTTATTTTTAAGCAGGAAGTCATTTCTGGTGCAATATTTCTATATATTTATGTTAAAGGCACCACTTCCTAATTAAAATGCTTGAAGTTAAAAATTTCAGCAATGCCTGCGAGTTCCCTACTGTGCCTGGGGACTTGTTCCACTTTTGGTGAATGTGTGAATTTCTGGCTGGTGCTGGCTGAGATTAATGATCATTCTGCATTATAGACAGTGTTAGTCAGCATTAGTTTCTCTGCCTTGTTTCCTCATGTCAGTCACTTCCTGGAAGGAACAAGTAGAGTTTTCACGGATTTCAGGGTAAAAATGACAGGTTTACAATGTCCTGAATCTGAAATGCAATGCTGTAGTGCTGCTACACATTTTATCAAGTGTTTTTCTGATGCTAATTCAATTTAGGGAAGTTATGGATCAAATACAAAGTTTCTTTCAACTGCAATCTATGATATAAGACTTACTATCTTCAGTGGCCCTTGAAGAATAGATTAAAGGTCTGGAATTACTTAGGGCTTCTCTCTGGTTTTGTTGCATGGAATTCAAGCCTGTTTTCTTGCTATAGTTTTTTCTTTCTCTTGTAAAAATAATAGAATAGAATAATAGAAGAATTCCTGTATGAATAATTATTGCTTTGGTTTCATGGTTTAACCTTGAAATAAAATAAAATTGTTTAATTTCTGGACTAGGGAAGAGTTTTTTCTTTTTCATATTTGAAAATAAAATTACCAGAATTTTGACCTAAAATAACTTTTTAGAATTACCTGTTTTGAAAGTAGACTTTTTTAAAATTTTCCCTTTTTCTGTAAATCTTATTAGTGAATTTGGGTATTTGATATATTCACAGGTATGATTTTTTTTTTTTTTTTTTTT
>VZTL01003839.1:29829-42174 GCA_013400535.1 Scopus umbretta
AAATAAATTCTTCATTTGAACAATTGTGACTATAGTATCAGGTCATTTTGGCAGTCATGTTCATCTTGCCTGTAGGCTCACTCAGGATGTCCTTCTCATCACACTGACATTAACATTTTACTTCTGAATCCATCTCACCACATTAATAATGTTCCTAACATCCTGATGTTCTCCATGAAAATTCTCCTGTAAACCTAGGGTGTTTTCCACACACATTTAGGCATTTGCATAACCTTGTAGTATGCAAAACCAGATTTTTATAGGGCTTCAGGTTTTAGTCCACATTGAAAGATGCCAGCTTCCTAATATTGTGTGAGCTTACCTAAGTATGTCAAAACCATGAATCTGTTAAACTGGAATATTTTCGTGATCATCAGTAACAAGAGATCTGAAGCGTTTTTAAAAACTCTGCAGGTGACTTTTGTTCCCAGCCTCTTTGCATCGAATGGAATAATATGGTGAAAGTGTTTCCTGTCTCCTACAGCTGGAAGAATGGTTGTAGCCTAATCAGATAGTAGAGGACATTCATGAGACATGATTATAAATACATTAATGTAGTTTACACAAACAATTTTGTATTGTATTCAGGAGGAATGTAATGGCATATAGAATTTCTGATAGATGGGACTGTCGTCTGCCATAAACTGTTGACTAGACAGAATTAAAATACTTCAGAGGAAAATGAAAATTTGTAGAAAGTGTGCTACAGGTCAGAATTTCACCAGAGTTTTACTTTTAAAAAATTCAGACTATCAGACTAGTTCTGATCATTATATATCTGTGATTATTAATACTAAAACTGTCTCTTGGTAGCCTCAGAGTGAGGTAACACTCACAGCTCTCTTGGTAATTATAAAAATCTTTACAGGTATGTGCAGCTGTCAGGCTCTGTTAGTCCAAAGTTTCTCTTTGCCCCTGAGTATCTTTGCTTTTGTTGCTGGTTATTCTTTTCATATTGTGATTGGAAAAAAAAAAAAAATCCAAGGTGTGGGGTCTTTTCCCTATTCATCAATTAATGAAAATCCTTGAGACTTAACATAGTATGTTCTTTCTGCTCCTATATATGAACTTTTTATGTAGTCACCTGATGGAAACCACCTTGCCCAAACTCAGATCTGAAAATCTTGAACTACTACAACAGTCTTACCGTTAAGCTCTAGCACTAGGAGCGAGAAACAACAGTATTACCTGTTGACTATCACAGAGAAGAAACAGCAACACATCGCCATTTGTAGCCTACAGATGTTACTGGCTGAAATGACGGTGGGCTCCACACAGCAATACGTTATGAAGAACTAGAAATTATAACCTCTTTAGAATCCTGGAATTTTAACATTTTAAAAAGAGTCTAGTTTACTTAATAAGAAGTTGTGATGTACTGTGTTAATTCAACTATTCTTTCTTTTGAGTATAATAGATATAAAATGTGTACAGGTATTGTACCAGTCTTATTGGACCGTATGTGTATGAAACTGATTTTATTAGAAGTTAACCTAATCAAGTGATATAATACCCGTGAAAATGGGGCAGGAAAAAAGGAATCTTGATTTATTGTTGCACTGAATCAATTTAATCTCCTAAACTAATCAGAGGGTGGGCGGTGGGGTTCTAATGTAGGTTTCTAATTTCCATCTGTGATAACTGCTTTTAAGTCTGGACATGGGATACACGTTAAGATGTTAAGTACTGAAACCCTGCTCCACTGTCCTGCCTGTTTGCAATGGCTCCTACGGGCCACTGGAAGGTTGGTATTAATTGGTGGTGTCTCTGAGTGCATGGAACTGTACTTTTTAACTTCCTTGTTGAGCACAGCTCCTTTGGGAAAAGACTTTTGGAGAATGTTCTTGTGAGAGTTTTTTGGCTAAATCATTTCAGCGGCCTACAGGCTTCTGCAAAATTGATGATGCCCTTTGGGAACAGAGTTTTCAGCATTGTGTCTAGCCTTGTGAAAAAAGAGGACAAGCATGAGGAGAGGCAGTGACTTTCAGACCTTGTTTTTGTGACCATCGAGCCTTCTGTGAACCTTTTAGAAGGATTTGGATCCCAGTCACAGAGTATCAACTTCAAGGGCAATTGTACAAATTTGCTTTGACTGTGATATGATCTGAGATATTAGTTGCTAGGCCAGGTTCCCATTAGCCATGCAATCCTGCTGCCTGAACTTTCTCTCCCTTCCTTTCTGCCTGCCTTCCCTTCCTGTAAAATCCAATTAGGAACAGCCATTTGTTTCATAGAAGATCGGTAAGAAAAACTAACTATAACTCCTTAAATGAAGATGTAAAGCGTTCTATTAAAGGACAAGCAATTGTTATGTGCTGATATTTCAAAAATTTAAATGTAGATAGTATTTTCAGAAGAAAGTAGTGAATACAGCATTGCAGAGTCAAAGATGAGCATCATCAAAATAGGAAACTATATTTGAGGCTAGTGCACCTAGAATTCATTATCAGTTTTTTTGGTCCTTTCTATTGTTCTGTCTAAATACTTTCTAAAGGGAAGGAATGATGGATTTAGTATTTTTGATTGGGTAGCTTAGAAAAATAAGGAGGCTCGTCGCAGGGACAGTTATCTTAGTCTATTACATGCAAAAAATATTAATAATATGTTCAAGAAATCTCAGTAATGTAATTCATTGTTTTCTGTATTGCCTGAATATCAGTGGAGCTTTCTAAATACCAGTATATTTGCTGTTGCACAGGGTGGGTGTTGTCTTTGGGAGAAAGAAAAAGTATGGTCCTTTCAACAGGATAAACAGATTCATGTTTCTCCAGACTGAGGATATAGAAGTTATCTGCAATTAGATTATTAATGCTGTCTTAATGAATGGCTTTGTAAGCTCCAAATACCTGCAGGGCACTGTGCCCGAGTGGTATCATCTGTAGTATCACTCTTGTGGGGCAAGGAAGATGGACCCACAAGCATCCCTGAAGCCAGCCGGGACTGTGTCCCCATTCTTTTTCAACCATCTCTATCTGGCAAATAATTTTGATACCTGGTAGGGTCGACAGTCCTAAAATCTAACCTGAACAAAGTTCTCCTTTCACAGTAACAGGTTAGGAAGATACTGAATGCCAAGATCATTAGTAGGTTCAAATATTTTATTCCTGTAAATTGTACCCTTGCAGTGCGTAAATCCAATTTCATTAATATTTATAAATCTACGTGCAAACTGGGTGATGCTATATGAAGAAAGTGGTTAGCGAACATTCTTTTTAT
Source organism: Scopus umbretta (assembly GCA_013400535.1). Classification (NCBI taxonomy): domain Eukaryota; kingdom Metazoa; phylum Chordata; class Aves; order Pelecaniformes; family Scopidae; genus Scopus; species Scopus umbretta. Next base: position 33,046 of record VZTL01003839.1, read on the forward strand.
GGTAAGAAAGGGGCACATAAATAATTTGTATTCGTGTTAAGTGAAGGATCATTTTCACGGTTTTCCTCGAAGCAATAGCAACAAATGTGCCTGCTGTCTGTTGTGTAAAAGTCTAATATGCTTTCTTATGGTCACTTGTTTTGATTGAAGAGGAATTGCCAGAGCTGAGAGGGCATAATGAATGTTATTACAGAGAGGGGTTTAAGCACAGAGAAAAGAATAAAAAATGAAGTCCTTATGCGAGCCCTCAGTACCTGAGTTCTGCCTATTACTTCTGCAACAGTTGAGTGAGCATACATGAGAGCCATTTATAATGTGTATGGCTGTGCGTCTGCTCTGATTGCATACTTTGATGATGGGTTAATTGAATGGTGTCAAGGAGGGCAGTCCCGGTCATGTGAAGAGACTGGCAGGATGTGGTGGCAGCAGTCGGTACTTCATTACTTGGAAACAAAATCAGAAATTCTTCCTCTTGAAGGCAGTGACTGCTGAGCAGTTTGCGAGCAAACAGTTTAATGCGTGACAGTTTATGAGGTAAGGGGGTTTTGTGCGAATAGAGCTTCCCTTAACCCCGCGACAACATTCCACACTTGATCTTGCTGCGCTATCAGAGCGGACAGGCCAGTCCTACCGCCACGTGACCTTCCCGCTTTCCTGAAAACCGACCTTTTTACTCTTCCTGTACAAATCACTACACCCGCGGCCCAGCGTCTGTGAGGGAGAACAGCCATAGGCACCGGGGGCGGGCGCCCCGGCGGCGTGAGGCCAGGCCGCAGGCTGCCCCGTGCCGGGCATGGCCGCTCCCGGGCGGCTCCACAGCGGCCCCGCAGCAGGGCACGGCCCAGCCCCTCAGCGAGAGCTGGTGGCGCCCCGTCGGAGCTCACTTAAGAACGGGCAAAACGCCGCACAGGCAGCGAGGGGTGAGGAAAAGAAGTGCGAGAGACAGCCCCGCGAACACCGAGGCCAGGGCAGGAGGGAGAGGAGGCGGCAGGGGAGCGGGTTCCCCTGCGGCCCGTGGAGAGCCCTGGCAGCCGCAGGTTCTCCTGGCGGGACCCGCGGCCCACGGAGGGCCCTCGCCGAGCAGGGGAAAGGAGCGCGGCGGCAGAGGGGAGCTGTGACGAGCTGACCGTAAGCCCCTTTGCCCGCAGCCCCGCACCGCTCGGGGAGCGGAGAGAGGAGGCGGGAATGGAGGAGTGAAGGTGGGACTGGGAAACAGGGCGGGGAGGTGCTGCTGTAATTTAGCCTTTCATTCTCACCATCCAAACCCATTTTAATTCGCAAGAAATTAAAATAACTTTCCCCAAGTCGAGTCTCTTCTGCCCACGACAGTAAAGTGATCTCCCTATCTTCATCTTGACCCACGAGCTTTTTCATCTTATGTTCTCCCTTGTTGAGGAGGGGGACCAAAAGAGTGACTGGGTGGTCATCCAGCAGCTGGCGAAGGCCAGCCCACCATGCTGTACGCTGTAGCTGCCTCGGCTAAGACCAGCGCTGCTGTTAGATGTTTTATTTGCTCAAATCCTCTACCAAGATCTGTGTGTAAGCATGAGGAGGTATCAAATAGCACTGGTGGCTGCTTTATTGCTTGAGACTTCTGCCTCATTCAGTGGTCATCATATAAATGGGATTTATTTCCAGTGGTAGGTATGGGTTTTTTTTTCCCCCACTCTTTGCCTCCCCTCTCCCTCACGGCATTCATGAGGAAAAAGAAAGAAAAACATTTCAGAAGTGTCACTGCTGCGTTCTATGGGACAATTTGGGCTTTGTGTCTCCTTTTTCACCTGTAGATTGAGTTCACTAGCTGAAGAGTATTTTCCACGATGTGTTTTCCTTCATGTAACATAGTTACTGCTCCTCAGAGGAGAATTGTTATCTAAGGAAAATAAGAATCACAGACTGCAAGGTTCAACAGTAGATATTTTGGGTTTTTTTGGTTTTGGGTTTTTTTTTGTTTGGTTTTTTTTTTCCCTAAATTGGAACGCTTTGGGCATAACTCGATATTTCTCACTTTACAGGTATTTCATCTTTTTGGTGAAAACCATTGGTCTTCTACAGAAAGTGCCAGCAAGCGGAGCATGATGGGAAGTGCCCAGGAAGACCCTGATGCTGTCAGGTCTGGTATGGGTGCTGCCACACTGGTACCTGGATGCTCAACCCCTCCGTCTCAGATGTACCCATATCCACAAGGGGAAAATGCCTCCCTTCCTGACCCTCCTGGTGACCGAAGTGGGTCTGGCCATGAGGTAAGGTCACAACAACAGGTTGGGATTATTATCTTGGCCCAACAGGTACTTCTGGGCAATGCTGATTGTATCATTGATGTACCTTACTATCCCTTTTCCTATTTCTTGACACATTTTTTACCACCCTTGTCCTTCCCTTTCTCTGCTCTGATCTCCTCCCATAGAAACAACCCGCCCCTAGTTACTTCTTCCCTGTTAGTCTCAGTTTGCTACATCTGTACCCAGGTTTGGTGCTGCTGCTGCTATTGCCTAGGTAATCTTGGCTTCATACAATATTACTGACACAGTTACGCAGGCGCTTTTTGCCACACAAGATATTGCTCCCCAGAGGGTCCCCAAGATTCCCTTTCAGTTACCTTTCAGTAAAATCTGGCCGTTTCATACGCTCTCCACCCAAACCACCAGTGAAATGCTGCCATCCCCACAGCACTGTCTTTAAATTTTGTCAGTTTCTCATCCTGCTATCTGTCGTGTCTAGTAATTTCTCAGGGCATGTCCAGTGTCTTCTCGTCTGGCGCTCAGCTGGGCGCACCTCAGGTCAGGGTGCGGGCTGCTGCCCTGTCACCTGCCCACAGCCCTAGCTGAACACCAGCTATCGCTACCCAGACGTGTAAGGTATTACTGTTCTCTGTTTCTGACCTGTTAGCCTCTTTGAACCACCACCAGCTTCCAAAGGCATATGTGCAAGCGTAGGAAAAGGAAGAGGGGTTGTAGTATATTTTTAATATTTTTAATGAAATAGCATATTGGATTTCCAGGCTACGGTCACATTAGAAGATTTGGCACTGATGTTAACGTAAGTAAAAAATTGAGGAAGGGCAAGTGATCTCAAATTCTGAGTTTTAAATGTTCAGCAAAATGAATAGGAACAAACGTTCAGAAGCAATGGCCCATAATTCCAGTACACAAGTGGAAGGTCAAATTTCAAGACAGGATTCGTCCCCTGCCGCAGAGTTATTTTACAAATCTTACTACTTATTTTACTGCTTTCATACATGCTGAGTTCTTCTGAAAATATGGTTTAAATGGTCTTTGGAGCATCCTTTATAATCCATAGGCTGTGAAATAGGAAACTTCCAGATTGAAAGTTTGAAAAGACTGCTTTTACTATCATTTTCAGTGGTAGCGAATGTCAGTATTCAATCTTGGCTTCCTCTAGCTGGCCAATGCCAGTTCAGTTTCTTATCAGCTTTTCTATTTTTATAACTTATTGGATTTGGATGAGTATTTAAGATTACATGTGAATTTTTCCATTTTACCTTGCATTCAAGAAACCATGCAATTTTTTTTTTTTTTTTTTTTACCTGGCAAGATCTACCCNTTATTTTCTTTAAAAAAACATTTAATTTTTTTTTTTTTTTTTTTTTTTTTTTTACCTGGCCAGTTGTTAGGGATTTTTCATTGAATCAGGCTTTAGGAAACTATAGCTCATGTAAAGACGAAAGGACGGCATACATCAAATAAGAAGCAGCACTAGAGATTTTAGAAAACTTAGTTTTAACTCCCAAATGCCTCTATCTGGTGGCTGTTGGTGGTGATTTTTGCTTGCTTATTTGTTTGTTTGTTTAAGATTAGATTTCATTTTAGATTTGAGTCTTCTTTTGAGGCCCAGATCCAAATGATTCTGCTCATACCAGTCTGAAGAGGGTGGAAGTACAAAGAGAAACTTCTGGTGGTATTTATTTGGGCTTCTCTTTCTTCATCTGCCACTTGGCTGCTTTTATCAGAATTTACCACTGTTTAATTTATTTTAATGTGTGGTTTTGGTAAGGTCTGGAAGACAGAATTTATGTGTGTTCTCTATGAAGCTCAGCATTTTATATGCATTGACTATTGCTCCTTCTGCTTCCTTTGCTTTCTATAGGAAATAATTTCAAATACCTAATGTCTGACTAGGTGAATGTCTTTTCAAACCTTTGATTATTCTCTGAGCCCCTTCAGTTTTGCGATAACCTTTCTTAAAGTGACCAGAACAGTGTTTGAGGCACTACCACCAAAATCACTGATGTATTAAAAGATAAGCATATTTTTTGATGTTATATTCTGTCCTATTCTTTGGTCAATATAAAATTTCTTTATTTTATGATTTCTTTACACGTTGCAGAGAAATTTTCACTGAGCTGTCCATAGTGATACTTCTGTCTGTTTCTAGTGTTGATTTTTCTGTCCAGACAATTCTAACCGGTGTAAAAATTTTCTCTCTCTTATTCTACATTTCTGGACTTGCAGCTTTCACTTCCATTGTGTGGCCTTTCCCTGGAAAATGAGGAGTCTATGATATCAAAACATTTCTCAAGATTACAGAGATTACATCAAAACATTTGGTGGAAACCAGGTCTGGCAGGAAAACTGGCCAGATTGCATCGTTTCTAGCCAGCCTTTTCAGCTGTGACAGTGCCAGGTTAGGAAGCTGCCGTGTAGCTCTTCCCAGACTTTTCAGGATGTTTTGATCCTATGAACCTTTCCTTTGGGAGACGGGATGTTGCGAGTTCTACTCTCCCAGGTCGCCCAGTTTGGCTGTCCCAGCTGCAAGCTGAGCTGACAGCTCCCTTATGGACCCGCATCTTCTGCTGCCCTATGGTGGAGAGAGGCTGCTGGGCTGCCTGACACTGTGCCCACCAGCCGCTTCATCTTACAGCGTGTCCTGCAAGCGATATGCCAGCACCGGTAATTCACTCCTCCTTTCTTTCTCATCTCCACAGTAAATTGCTGACAGGTTTCTAGGGGATATTTTTGAAGTAAAAGAGACCAACTACTTCAAAGTGCTAAACAATTAGCGCCTTGAAAATAAGCAGCTCAACGTTTTTCTTGGCTAATGAAAACTAGCTTTTTGAGAGAACCTATGAACCTTTCACAGATTTTCTGGAAGGTTCACTCTGGAAGATCACCTGGTTCTCTTTCACGTTGTATTTCATGTCCTAAGAAATCTAAGGTTACCAAAACTATTGTACTAGTTGTACCTTACTTGATCATGGTATGCCAGATATTTTATTTCTCTTAATTAGCCATATAACTGTTTTCTAGGCTCATATGTAAAACTCTCATGTGTCGTATTGGCATGTGTTATATGTCACATATAATCCATAATTCTATGGATTATTTGCATGGTTTTTAAAAAACAGAACACGGTATTCATTATTTCTCTGAAACAGTGGCAGTTTAGTATTGATGATGAGTGAATTATGAAGTTACTCTGCCTACATGGGAGCATGGTGAAGGAACACCTTGCAGTTTTAAGGACGAAAAAGAGAAGTGCACAAAAAGTTTGCAAGCTGGAGGACTGCTGCGACTCTCAAGACATACTTCACAGGATAGGGCTCTCAAGCTGAATGATGACAAGGAAAAGGTTTGCTTAGGGAGAATGCTATAAGTAGTATTTGTGAGCTTATGGGAGTAAGTGGGCTGGACCTTAAATAATTGTAAATGAATATTCTGATGGATTTCTGGCCTATTGCAGAGGTATTTTATGTATTTTGTTGTGTAAATGGTATGGTATTCCTGGAAAACATCTATTAAGGAGGAGTGGGAGTGTCATGTACAAAAAATATAAGCAAATGGGCCAGCTGCTGATTTCTCTCTTGCTAAGACAGGCAGGTGTCATAGAAATGCATCAGTCATAGCAGACTTGTGAAAATATCCCAAAGTATTCAAGTATTCCATAGAGCCATTTGAAATTTATCTTACTTGATTTCTAGAACTGTAGACTGTGCTTAGAATTTGCAGTGTTCAAATGACTGTGATAATGTGAAATGTTATGTAATTTTTCAGGCAAAATGCTGGGATTTTTAGTGGTATTTTAGTCTCAGGAGTGGAAATGACAGTTTTGTTTAAAAAAAAAAAAACAAACACACAAAAAACCAAAAGTGAATTCTTTGACCTCCCCTCTCCCTGCTTTGACTTCACACTGTCAGGTTACAAAATTCAGCATGACACATTGTGCTAGCAGCAATGGTTAATACAATAAACAAGAAACATCAAATATATTTAATTGGGGCACACTTCAAGGAAACCTCATAGAATCACTGCATAACTGGTGTGTGAGTTAGCCACTTGTAGACCAGATTTAGGTGAATGTAATTAACACCACTGTCACATTTTTCACAATTGATTTTCTAGGAGTTGGGGGAGTGGAGAAAGAAAGAAAGCAAAGAATCTATTACATTCCATATTACCTTGAAAATGAGGCCTAACAGTTTAAATGTCAAATAGTTGTATGACTACTAGGTCTTATTATCCTCCAACCATCACATATTTTAATTGATTTGACTTTTTGGAGATAAACGCCTTGGGTTACATATAGCACAAAGCATAACAAAACATAATGCAATTTCATAAAGGATCTTTTGTAATTGCTTATCACACATGGCTGTGCATGATAGATAGAAACAATAAAAGAATAAATGAAAAATACTCAGGCCAAACAATGTTATCAAAATAGTATTTTGGCTGCTTCTGAAACGTTGATTTTTTTTTTATTTTTTTTTTTTTCTTGCAATATGTCCAGACCTGAACGCTCAGAAAACATCAATCTCTTCGGGAATGTGTTAGGAACTGTGGGATAGAATTGATAAAGAGCTTACTTTCCACAGATTTAAAATCAATAGTGGGGACTTTAGGGAAGACAACTGCTGGCTGCTGCATAGGGTGTAAGGCTCTCTTCTGAGTGCCTGGAGCAAGGTCATCATCTTTAACAAGAGAATTCTTACTTTACACCTTGGTTTTTACTGAGTCAGTGTAAGGAGAGCAGTTACAAAGCATCTCTCTAACTTAATGCCAATACATAATCTATAAATGGTGTAGCTTAAGAATCGGGTAAATCATAAGAAACTAACTTGAAAAAAAACATTTACTTACATATAACATAAGAATTTAAGATTTCTGTTTCAGAATCAAACTTCAATCTGTACATCTGGGTAGCTGCCCAGATGTTGTTGTATGCGGCTGGACTGTAATAAGCCTTCATTCGTTCCTAAAACCTAAGCCATACAGATTAAAGTAGAATTAATAAATTTACCTCTCACTATGTTTTCATCCTTTTGTGACCTGGGCTTTCCAGTATCAGTGGCTCACAAAATACTTTGTTCTGTACGGATGAATGACCAGTCCCCGGCTTTCTGGAGACCCGAGAATAAATGGGATTGTTGTTGGTTACTATGCTTTCGTCTCATCTTTTCCCACCTTGTGCTGAAGAATCCTTCCTTTCCCTTTAAAGAGAACCTGGAAATCAGGAGGTCAAAACAGGGTCCAAAAGCTTTGCAGAAGCACGGAAGCTTCATGAAGAGAGCTCTGTCACCGAGACGGATCCTCATGACAGCTATGGATTGCTGTGCACACACTATTATATGCAGGAGGGGCATCAAGCCAAACTAGTGGAAACCTCAGTGAGACAAATCTGTGGTACACTGTATTTTCTTCTCCTCTGCACTGAACCGTCAAGGCATTTACATTCTCTTTAACAGAGGGTCTACTCATTTTGAGAAGATCAGACCGCTCTGAAAACACTGCTTACCATTTCCAATCTTTAGTTCAGCTCGGTGATATTTACTGCTGCAGCCCTGCCTGCCCTCTGCCGCACTGAGCACTCCCAACATCCTTGAAATTGCTCAGGGTGTATTCTGTCCCAGTATCCAGCTGGTTATAAAGATTATACAGTGTCCAACTCGGGAGTGACTGCCGAGGAATTCCACTGGAAACTGGCTGCCAATTATCACCCTCCAGGAGCTGATGCTCTTGAGAAAATTCCTGGGCTAATAGCATGAGTAGCACACCTAATACGCCTATAGTCCAAGCGAGTTCTAAAGAACTGGATTTGTTCATCTGAAGGATGAATCTCCTCCCTTGCTGTCATCTAGCTCAGCTTTGGTTTTTCTCCAGTAGCCAGTGGAAGCATGCGTTTTGTCTTAAAGTCCTACCTAGTGTTTGAAATGCATTCTTTGCGTCGACAGGTATTTAGTGTCATAGGTCAAAATGACAAAACCGTTGTCAATTCTGACTCCAAGATGCAAGGCATCTTTTAAGAAATTTTCAGTGTCTGTGAAAAGCTCCAGACAATACTCCATATGGCAGCCTAATACACTGATACAGACCCTAGGTGAATGTAGCAGTGTATTTCTTTATAGTTTGGTGGGGGCTTTTCTTCCTTTATCTCATTTTTCTGGCATTGTAAGACGTCTAGCTTACTATCATATTAAGGCTCACCTAACGTTGTCTGTTCATGGGACGTGTTAATTTCTAACTCGGGGACCTGCTTCACCATGGCTTACAATTCCTGCAGACATCCTTAGCATTACTATGGGGTATTCCTAAAATAGTGGCAATAGTGACACCATGTTTACCTGCTGTCACTTGACCCCACTTCTTGTGCCTTATCGCCTGGGGCATAAGAACTCATATATGTCGTTTGACTTCTGCTTCTGGTCTCAACTATAAATACTAGTTGTTGTCTCCACTAAGGAGTGATGGGCACTCCAGGATGACTGCCAATTGCTAGATCTGAACTGAGAAATATAGCTAAGATTATAACTCATTCATATTAGCTACAACTTAATTTGGATAAGATGAGGACTTGTTCTTATAGGCAACATTTTCTGCTTGGTCCCTGAAGTACTAAAAGTAGGGGAAAAAAGAGGTTTGAATATTACAATTTTAGCTTTGTTTAGCTGATGTATACATTAGTTGGTAAGAGGAACTGGCACACCAGGATACTCTGGAGCCTTCTGGTTGCTTACTGTGGTAAAGTCTCATTCGCTTCCACTTTTGACACAATATAGTTATTATTATTCTTTAACCACAAGGCGCTTGCTCTCCTTTCCTCTATTCTTTTGGAGGCTCTGCTTTTTCAAGCCTGGTGACTGCTTTATTCTTTGCTTTTTCTTTTTTTTTTTTT
>VZTL01003839.1:42191-59571 GCA_013400535.1 Scopus umbretta
TTTTTTTTTTTTTTTTTTTTTTTTTTTCCTAAGCATCTGATCTTGAGATATTTAAATCATGGGACCATTTTTAGCCTATAAAGTTAAAGAAAATGAACTCTTTAGACCCCTTCCACCTAGCTTCTCATTTTGTTTGAGTTAGTTTGACTATTTGCATTCTAAGAGCAGATCTGGTATTTTTTTTCTCTGCTGTTTCCATTGCTCTTGTTAATTCTACTGCTCTGGGCCATGTTAAATTCGCTTTTGCCTGGAATCATCTTTGAAATCTCTCATTATTAACAGAGCATTCGTTCTCTCAGTATGTCCTCTAGGACATTTCTAAATGGGCAATATTCTGTTAGTCTTTTAGGCTGTCACATACACACTTATACTATCATACAGCTATAATATCATATTGCCTCTTCCTATCATGAAATATTTTACAATCATGTTGGTTTTGATACATATTACTCGTTTACAGTCCTTTGCAGATCTGAGGTTTTATCTCCTGGTTTCTGAGGCTGCTACAAACTGCTTAAGACAGAGTAAGTTTAACACTTTATATGTTTAGGAAAATTGATTTATTTGTTCTCTGTAATCTTATATGTGAAGAAGCATTGGCCCAGAGTTTCAATATATTGCTGCCAATCCTCATTTTCTACATTGAACTGTTCATTTTTTGTACAAACTGCCACTCTTCTTTTTTTCTTGTATTATCATTTTTATTAAAGAAACGTTTAGTTTATAAAAGCTACCTGTACTTACATTGATGAAAAGAAATTCCCGCTCTGTTTCAACAACATGAAAAATACACTAAGGGAAAAACTCTCTGTAATTAAACAGCAAATGAAAAGGGAATGGAGAATGGCTCCCTATATGTCTTGCTTTTGGTTCATTTCTTAAGACTCTTTAACCATGTGCTGTATTTTGCTCTGGGCGCCACAGGGCAGTCAGCCAGTGAGCCTTTGGAGGAGGTATACTTAAAATAATTCGTGTAATGACCATTTTCCATCACTAACTGCAATTTGGAGGAGTCAGCATATAATTAACTTGTTTTCATAATTATTACTCTTGTAGATCCTTTGGGGAAACTATTAATATTTTGGTAGCTAATATGTATTTTGTTTGTCATTTTTTTTCAGCACGAACTAGAAACTTGCTATGTGGAGCTTATATGTATATTTATTTTCTCTTCTGCAAAAGTCATTGAGATAGATTTCAGCTTCTCTGGAGCATATGATGTTTTCTTTCTATTCTGAGTGCAACACATTAATTTGCTTAGAGCTATGAATGTCCATAGTTTTATTTCATAGGACAATATCAAGCATGAGCTGTGCAATGTGCCGCCTTTATGTCTGCCAACTGGTAGGCTCTAGAGCAGATAAACAATTAACAAAGCGCCCAGTCTGGTGGCTAAATGCAGTCCTGCAAACGACAGCAACTGAGACTCAAATACAGCTCTTATAGTCTCCAGGCAGCAGCTAAAGACCAAAAATGCCAAAAGGCACTTTGTGCAATAAGATAAGAACCGTTATTTGCATGCAAAACTTGGAATATTATTTCCTTGTTCATCCAAAATTATCAATAAAATGCTCATTTGCAGTAGGGGTGTGACTTAGGAGTCTGTCCATATTAGACTGTCTTCTCTGAATGTGTATGGTGAGACTGAGATCTGGGCTTTGGCCAGGCAAATTCCCTGACACGTCACCTTCCCAACAAATGAAGTGTTTGAACTACGTATGGTTCAAACTACAGCAGTAGAGCAGGGGCTGGAGACACCCCTCAGTTCACCGTTGCCACCAAGGCCAGTGCCAGCTCTGCAGCCCTTCTTTCACACCCTGGTCCAATCTAATCGATTCCCTAAATCTGACGTGATTTAAGGGAATCTCTTTTGCACAGGACTCTCAGCTTTGTTGACAAAGCACCAGCTTAAGCCACTGTGAGCCCTTCTCTGTCCCACCCCACTGGAGAGCTCAGCTAGCCTGTCTGGCTCACCACCATAAAACAGAGGCAGGGAAAAATTCTCCTGCAGAGTGGCGCAAATCCTACTGGAGAGCTGACATCTACTGATGCCAGCAGCATGTCCTTTTGTTTCTTTAAAAGCGATTTATATTAATCCCTTTGAAAATTCCATTTAATCCTTCCATTATTAATATCTTTTCTGGCTTCCAGTCTCTCTGCTGTCTGATTTCCCACTCTCTCCAGCTTATCTTTTGGGATTTTTTTATTCCTAATTAATAAATAGGACCATTTTAACTGTTGCAGGTTTACCTGATTGTAGCTGAGTTTTTCAGAGTTCAGTGTTGCTTTGTAACTTCAACTTACAGACAAGATTCTTCAAATGAAGGGTCTGGGCAGAAGGTCCCCAAACTTTGTAAAATGAAATTTCAAAACTTAGCAGTGCTTACCTCTGCATTTTTACTTTCGACACGAAATAATTCTTTACATTAATTTCCAGTATTTCATCATCCAGTGTTCCATCAATAGTTTTATTTGCACTAGGATTAAGGAGAAAAGAGCTTCTAAAAATTATGCAAATTGAGGGTTACTTTCAGATCTGCCAGATATAACCTGTCTGGAACTCCAGAGAAGTACAGCAGAACTGCTTCCTTTTTTTTTTTTTTTTTTAAGGTAGACACATAACTGAAGAGGAAAGCTATTTTGGTATTAGTCTGAGATTTTTTTCTGTAGGGCCTAATAAAGTTAGGCACCAGACTAGTCTTGCATTTCCAAAGAAATCGAGTTCCTATTTCACTTAGTCTTCTTTCATAATCTAATATAATTTTTGGTGTATCTTTTACCTAGTCATAGATAGCATATACTGCCCAAATACGGTAGGAAACACTCATATTATCAACTCATATTTATTATTTATTAGAAGGAAAGATTTAGTTATTTAAATGGTAAAATTGAAAAAGGCCAAATCTAAGACAAAGCCAGCCCGTGGTCTATCAGCTTGTATGCGGAAAATCTTTTAAAGTTATTTATATTTTATATTGCTTTATCCAGCAGTTTTTGAGGGTTAAATGTTTTGGTGATTTACGTGCTGTAAACCTGGGCTCTTTTCCAGGATCTCCCAAAGGCCTTTTTAGTGACCTTGGGCAAGTTCATGGCAAATAAATAATGGGATTGAACCTAATTTCCTCTTACAAAGGAAAGCAGTGTGGCTATACGTATACATGTTTATATACTCATTTGAGATACCGCAATAAAAGCGTCCTGTCGGCCACAAACCAGCATTGTTTATTGGAGTGGGTAAGACTGAATGATGAAGATGCTAATGCTATCTACTCAATCTGCATACTTGTTAGTGTGACATAAACACAACACTTCCCATCAAATACACTCCTCCTGACATGAATCAAGCTCTTTTATTACAGTGTTCTACACTATTCATCAGTCTGCCTCCCTGGCCTTGACTGTCGAATACAAAATGCTTGCTGATTTTCAGGGATGTCACTTGACAGCAATCTGCTCTTGCTTCAGAGTAATAGGCTATCAGCAAAACACACACGAAAATAATTACAAACATTTAGAACTGAATTCTGGGTATATACTTAGTACCAGAAATGCAGTTCTGGTACATACTTCTGCAATCAGTGGGGTTGCACTCGGTATGTGCACAGAATTTTGGCCTTCATTTATCGGTAGAAATTAACTGAAATGTTCACAGAGAATCACTGTGTGACACTATTAGTTTCACTGTCAGACGTGGGAGGATCCTTTGCACTTGAGGATTTTTATCCGTCCTCGTACACTGCATGATACTTGTCTTCTCTTTTTTCTCTGTTTAAAATGTTGAATGTTTTGGGTAGGCAGTCCATGCCAGAACAGGAAGTCTTCACTGCTAACAATGCATAGATTAGCATGGACTTGGATTCTAAATGATCAGTAAATTATCTTCTCTATTGATGAGAATAATCAATCCAGTTGGCAAATGTTTTTGGCACTAAAGCTCAAGACAGGCAGTTTAGGGGTTTTAGTATTGGGACCAAGACTCCCTGACACTCTGGAGAAAACAAAAAAATTCATTCTTTTTTCTCTCATAGAATTCTATCAGAAAACAAAACCGAAACCTCCTCTGTGTCATTGGCTTGGTTGCTGTCGTTCTAGGTTAATTAACCGACATGTCAGTCCCATGATCTCTTAAGGGAGAATGTCCAGCTCTGTACGCCAGGCGTTGAGCAATCAGTCACCTTCACCTCATGTGAAAAATCACAAGAAGTGTGTTATGCGCTGGAGGTGCAAAAAGTCAAGGTTTGAAGTACAGGAGCAGCTGTAAACATCACGCTTTCCTAGGTGTTTTCTGATTATAGGAAACCTGGTGTGCTGTGAGATTGTTGGCTACAAAGGCACAGTACCGTGGAAGGTCTATTTATGTTTATTGCAGACACATTTAATTGGATACACTGAAAAAATTGGAGATGTTGAACAAATGTGAGAATTGTTGTGCTCAAATTGAAGGAAAAATGATGCTAGAAAAATGATTTAATTATTTTTGAAGGAATTTCTTTTATCTCAAATGAATTGATAGCTCTTTGGAAGTCAGAGATGCTAGATTCTCCTCTGGAACTAATATTTATGGAAAATGAAAAGGGTGGTCTTTGGCTCTTGGTAGCGAAGCGGGACCTAGAAGATACATAAATAATTTGAGAATTTCTGAGTGATTGATTGTGGGCAAATTGCTGACACTCCCTGTGCCTGTTTTACTTGACTAGGAGGAAAATATTAACTTCCTATCTCTAGTATTGCAAACTTCACCAGTTGAAAAAGCTGTTTATTATTATTATTATTATGTGTGTAGTAAGATGGGGCCGTACCCTCTGTTGGAGGATATGCAGCAGCGAAACACTAGGAAGAAAGAAAATTAATGGCTAGGAAAAAAAAGGATAAGGTTTAATTTAAAACCTTTAAATCCTATGTTTTCACATTTCCTTATTCTCCTTCCCCAACTTGAGCCTATGCGTATACAACAACTTATCGATGCAGTATTTTGTTTAGAAGTCCAGGGACCACAGAGACCAAAGAGTACACCCCACTAGCTGTTCAGCTCCCTAGAACTGCACTAGAGGCAGCAATACTGCTGCTACCAAAAGGAAATTCCAAAGGAGCTCTGCAGCCAAAACGTTTGATTTTCTTTTTTTTCTAATAACCAATTCTGGAGGAAAGAAAACAAACCCTAATATTGAACAGTTAATGCTAATCATCTGTCAATTGTTCTGCCTGACAACCCCATCTTCAGAATTTCACATTAATAATGGTCAGCATTAAAATCGGAGATGTAGTTGCCCTCTAACTCCCATGTGCTGAAGTGTCCTTTATTTCCCACTGAGAAGCTGGGGCGATACTGGCAGAGGGCAGTAGGGGAACACAATGAAAAATCTATATTTATATTTTCATTCCATTTCCTACTTTAGGAATTTTTCCGTGTCTCCTTATGTGTGGCTCCATGATCCATTCTCATTTGAAAAACACCCAAGATTTCAAATTGGATTGGACTTGGTCTGTCTCCCCGCTTTTTTGATAATGTAGTTTCAAGGAATGGGCCTGGAAATAACTTACATTACTGTTGTTTCAGTTTGGTACTATGCAAGACAATAATTCTCTGTACCTCAATTTCCAATCTGTAAAATGAGCACCATAATATCTGCTTTTGGGTTATAATTTCTGTATGGGTTAACTAATGAACTCTGGAAAAATTATTACTGAGTTTTTGAATAAAAGTGCTATCTGTACAATAACTGTAGAAATGTTACAGACTAACTGCAGTCTTGCATCCCAGGCAGTTTGAGGATTGGCAAAAAAAAAAAAAAAAAAAAGGAAAAAAAAAAAAAAAAAAAAAAAAAAAAAAGAAAAAAAAAAAAAACAGGCAGACCAGCTTAGCATTTCAAACATCCCCTGAAATGGGAGGGCACAGAATGGTCTGGGAGATGCCTGATTTTTAGAAAAAAGTCGATGATAAAGTTGTACAGCATCAAAGTTACTCTTGGTATGCATGAAAACTGATCTTCTGATATTAGTTTGGAAAAAGTTGAGGTAATTCAATTCCTATAAAGTATAAATTGGTGACAAATGAACAAAATCAAGGACATCCATATCAGTACTGTATTTTTTTTTTCTTGCATTGATGCAAACAAAAACTGTTAAGTCATTTGCAGTCTGCCCATGCATGTCATTTCCCAGTAGAACAGACACCTGAAGGGTTGGATTTTAAAACACCGTTTGGATGGGAATTACCAGTGGGTGTAAGTTTGTAGCTTTTGGTTTTAGTTTTCTCCTTAGGGGAGACAGAAGATAGATCGCCAATGAAAAAGGGTCTGTTCTTCTTTTGGAGAAGAGCTGCTTTGCCTATCTGCTGCAAGTTCAATAGCTTTAACCGTGTTTGTTTTATTATATATATTTCTATTTAATCACTGGTCTCAGTTTTAATCTTTTATTGGTTCTTTTCCAGACAGTGCTTTGGAGCTGCTTATTAGCTCTATCCTTGTAATCCTAGATTTTTACTCTTAAACTGTTAAATGGAAATCTAGCTTTAAGACTTGTGGGAATTCACGCTGGCTACAACTGTGTTATCTGTACAGGTGGCTTTATACGATCCTTGATCCTAGTGGAGAATTGAGATTTGAGAAAGGTGGATTAGGAGAAATGCTGGACGGTGAGTGTTGTTCACAGCTGGCGAAGTGAGCATTTTATTTTAAATGCAGTCCTAATGGCCACTGCGTGCCTCTGATGTCCCGACAGCATGTGGGAGAGGCAACATACAGCAGCCACTGTGGAACTCTGGCTGGTGGGTAGAACTGGGGTCATTTGGAGAATTTCTTAACGTACTGTTATTTTTCTAGCACTGAATTGAAATTATGCCATAAGCATTCTTAGTTCAATTAGCATTTTAGTTCGGATTGTGAGTGAAAATAATCCTACCACCTTTAAAATGTAATGCAAAAGGAACTAACTGTTAGAAATTACAGCAGTATGTTGAACAGATGAATTCCACTGGGAAGAAAGAAAAAATATTGCCCAAGAGTCTCTGTCATGGGAAGTCTTTAAAAGAAAAATGCACGTCAGATTAAAGTAGATCTGGGTGACTCTGAAGGTGGCTCTGTCAAGTGACCGTGGCGGGAACCTTTTCAAAGGCTGTGGTCTGGAGCCGCAAAGCAGCTCTTCTGGTGGTGTTAGCACACTAACTAACCACGTTCACCTGACTAGTGTAACCAGGAGCAGTCCTCGCCTCGGAGGCAGAGGGTCCGTCCTCCCCAGGCCTTTGCAGCACGACATAAATTTGAGTCCTGTTTGGCTCGACACCAAACATAAATGTGCCGGCACCCAACCCAACAGCACAGCGCAGTGCGGCGGGAAGCGTTACTGCTTTTGAGATCTCCACGGGTGAAGAAGCACCAGAGCCACCACTCAGTGTGCTCGTACACATTTCAGAGAGTGTTACCGCTGTTGGCTGTGTTAAAATGTTGAACTGATCTTTGATGTATTCAAGCTTTTTCGCTGCTGTGCAGTTAGTTAAGTAATAAGTATTTTTTTTTCTACTGATGCTATTTGTCTTTCCTGATAAAAAGGCAACTCTCGAAACGTGGACACTTAGAAAGGGCTAAGGAGATTTCCTGCTAAGGAGGTTTAACTTGTGCTGCAGTGCATTCGTGTATGTGACTACAGAAACTGCTAGGAAAGCTGGATACTACCAGTATGATATTAGGTTGTACAGGACAAATTTATCCTTACTGAATTCTGTGTTGTCATGGATACATTGCCATTGGTACCTGAGCTAGCTAGTTTAAAACTAGCTCAGTTACGTCAGCCGTATCACAGCTTCTGCAAAGTTTTGGTCTAGTCTGAAAGTGAATTGACTAAGGTTCTTGTATGGTACAGAATTGTTGGTTCTGAAGCAGTAAGAAGTCCTGCTTTCCTCCTTGCATTACCTCTGATATTACTGGTTTAATACTGAGAAGTGATTTTATGGTAAAGCACTGCAGGGCACTCTGAGGCTAAGATCTTTCCTGAGGGCATTTATTTGTGTTAGATACTGGACAATATTCTTGGTGGAAGAGTACTTTTTTGGTACTTGATTCCCCATGACTCTCTTATTCCACCAAATCTCAGCATAAACATTCTGGGTGACATATACTGTAAATATTTTTATTTATTAATGCAAATGGAAATCACACAGATAAATCCCCATGCACTGGACTAAATATTTACCCTTCTGTGTAGATTTTAAGTACATTCACAGACAGACCAACCACTCTCAATGTTCAGACACAGTAAAAGGTGCCATTCAACACCTGTGGACATTTCCTTATTATTGAGTGGGAGAGTTTGAAACTACTATGAAAGATGGTATTAGAGTGGGTTCTAAAATGTAAACATTTCCTGCCTTAGAGTATTTTAGTAATTATGATACCATGCTATCTATTGCTTGGTTATCTATTAATTCAGCAAACCTCTAGGAAGCCCTTTATACATAGTACCACGTCTTAAAAAACATTCCGCTTACTGGAACAGCCCCTGCATCAAGAGTTAATAGTCTAAAGAGGCCAAATGGACAAAAATGTAGGGGAAAAAATAGATGTAAAAGGAAGTAAAGTTTCCTGCCAAGGCCACAGAGCTAGTCAGCTGAACCAGAAAGGTATCTGTGGCTTCTTAGTCCCCGTCCAGCACCTAATCCACAGGCCCAGCCAGCCAGAATTGAAACCGAAAGCGCTGAGCAGCTACTCAGGTGGACCATATGGAATCCCTTGGGAGCAGAATCACAGCGACAGGGTTACAGGGCTCCTAGCTTCACCGTGACTCTGCTTCTGGCTTCCCAAACAGCGCAGGAAGGTCCGTCCCTTTCGTTGCTCCAGTCGTCCCTCCTTTATGAACGGGTCTCGGGAGATGCCTCTGCACCAGCCCGGCGGCTACAGCACGAGCCAGCCAGCGCGCCGGCAAGGGGGCTGGCTTGGACTCCGCGTCCACCGCAGAGCAGAGGCTGACCTGCCCGTCCGCCAGGAAGCGGGACACCAGGCGCAGCAGGTACCCCGACCCAGCAGGTCACCTCTGCACCCCAAAGGAGGGCCTCCAGCATAGACACAACTGGTACAAGGAACTTCTTTCCCTTTGGTGGCATTCTGAAGGTGGGAAAAACATCATCAAACTTTCCCTGAAGCGAGACTGTAATTCCCTCCGTTGTAGTCTATGCTGCCTGCTCTCGACGGGGTAAATCAATGCTATTGTGTTTAAAGATGAATGGCATAGCTTTGCATACACCTGTGCTAGCAAATGCGGCTGCTGCAACTTTTATAGAGGTAGTGACAGAAGGACCAGTAATGGCAAGGCTGGAGTAGATTAAATGCGGAATAGCTTGCTGAGCTACAGCTCACTAAAACCAAAACCCTGTCTTTGATTTACTAAGCCAGGAAAATAACTTACACTTTGGACTTGCTTTTCTCTTCTTTTTGGGACCCAGGAAGGCTAATACTTTTATAATAACTGTTTGTTGAATGTCTGGCTTCATGATCCTGACCTGAGCACTGAACAGGAGACCACTACAGGAAATTTATGCCTCAAACCAGCATAGTATCTCAAACTATTATTGAATTGTAGCACTACAGTATATCTCACAATAAAGCTTGTAACAGCAGTGAGTGCTTTGCAGCTCTTTCTCTTTAAAATCTCCTGGTACAGTTTTAAATCAATTTCTAATGGGAAAACCTTTTTCCCAGGGCAGTAAATAAAATGTTTATGGAGAGGAGAATCCTTTCTTGCCCCACTGTGCCTGAGCAATCCAGGAATTGCAATAGATCAGGACTCCCTCACTTCCCCTTTGAGGGAAAGGATGACTGGGGGTATGCTCAATGGTGGTGGCCCTGTCCACCACACAAATCCTTCTCTGGGCTAGATGACCCAGAGTTAGAGTCTACACAAATATTCATAACTCTCAGAAGTGCCCTTAAAATCCATCCTGACATGGGCAGGAGAGCTGTGTTGTGTGCCACTGGATGGAGTTTTTCTCAGCTACAAATAAAGCGGAAAGATGATATAAATGATAAAGGTTTAATTTCATGGTTACAGTGGGATTTTTTTTTTTATATTAGAAACTAGTAGCTGACTTAAAACAGTAGTTGTAAAACATGGGAATAGAGAGAAATTGAGATTCACCTTCAATTTCTGTATTCTTCTGTATATATCTTCTGTATAGATATTCTATATCTATCTTTTAAATAAGCAATAGTTTAATATTAGCTCTGCATCTGAAGCCAAATGTAAAAAAAAAACACAAACAAACAAACCAAAAAACCAAACCCCAAATCAAAACAAACAAACAAAAAGACCCCAAAACCGCCAAAAATTCATACAGCACCTGTACATCTGCAGTAGCATGGAGCTAGTTTGTTAATAATGAAAATAGCTTGAAGGGTTTGGAGAGGTAAATTGTATTGCTAGATAAGTGAAAAGTGTCAGTATCTATTTTTATTACCTAGTTTGCTCTGAATCAGGGAAAACCTCTGATCTGTTTTTAACAAGCTAGACTACAAATGTAATCTAAATAATTTACATTTCTTACTCCTGTAAGGTTCTCTCCCTGTTAAGAGATTTAAAAGCCTTATTTCTCCTACATTATTATATTGTGGCTGCTTCCCAGGATCATAAGGTTTTTTTGTGCTAAACAAAAAGATGAAGAAATTATAGTTAGGCATGTTTATTAAAAGAAAGAGGCATGTTTATTAAAGGAAAGAGGTTGCTCAGTATGGATTAAATTTTTAGGGGATTTTGATGTCCCCTTTTAAGAGCATGCACAGATAATAATTCAGAACCCTGCAGTCCAGTCAGGTCTGGTTGGTGGAAAGAAAGCATATCCTACTTTCAATTCAGTATCCTAAAAATCAAGTTTCTACTGAACTTTGCAAAATCCTGTTGCAAGTCATGAAGTTGTTAAACCTTCTCATAACCTATTTATTTTTTTACACTTTAAAAATGCCCCTTTTTCAAAAATGGATGAATTATTTTTCTAAATCTATTTTTAAAATGACATTTGGAGGGACAATTTCATCTCAAGTATTTAAAGTGTAGTATAATGACAGCAACCGCATGATAGTTACGTTGAGAAGTGCTTTGTAATATTAACTATGGATATTGCTGTGAGCTCTATCTATATTGAAAATTACATAAGTAAAAAAGGAAATTTCATTCCTTTTTTTTTTTTTTTAATCTTAAAATGCTCCTTCAAATAGGATTAATTTAATTTGTTTCTATAAGAAAACTTTGCTTGGTTATCAGGCTTGTGATTTAATGGATGAATTTCTGTTCAAAAAGATTAATTTTACCCTGGGACTTCAGTGAAGACTCTGGCTCATTGTGCTCTGCAATAGTAGTATATTTCATAGCTATGGGCTTTGATGGAGAGCAGCCTGCCCTCTGCTCCGGAGAATGCCTCTCGGGGGAACGTTCACCGTAGTACTTTAGATGATAACCACTTCCAGAAAGCGTAATGGATGACAAAGCAAATGGTGAGGTAGTTTGACCTGTGCCAGTTTGAAGGCTTTAAAATTGCTGACCTTACTATACACTTACAGTTGGGTTGGTTGGGTTTTTTTGTTGGGTTTTTTTTTTTTTTTAATGCCACTGTGTAGAAAATGGAATACAGGTGTGCTGTGATTTTTACCAGAAAGACTTGCAGCTAGGTGTCCTGTAGCTTCTGTGGAAGTAGAATTTCCTATATAATGTGTCTTGGGGAAGACAGAAACGTAGATTGCTGTCATGTGAGAGATCACGCGGTAGAGAAATGGTTCTGGTTTTGGTTGGTTATAAAGTTTTGGATTCTGTTACCATCCGGACAACCAAGAGTGACAAGTCTGAAGTGATGCCCTGCACCTATGTAGATATTTCAAAGTTGGCTTTAAAATTGCTTATCTAGAGCAAGTGGTGGTGTCACAAGAACATTTAATGACACTCACCCTATGATGTGATCATCTCCTGTGCTGCCATGGCTACGTTGCTAGTGTCACCTCATCTAGCCGCTCTGATAGGTTGCAGACGCAGAAGTGACTGCAGTGTTGACAGGTCTTTTGGGTTTTCCTTGGGGCACAATATATAGACGGAATTATGCAAGGTTCATACATCTGCTTTGCGACAGTACTGAGAAATTTTGCTGACCTAGACGTAAAATATACCTACCTCTTTTGTAGTAAGGTGCCACTGTTAGGAAACTAGCGTTTCACTCATGCATAAAAACGTTATTAAAAAAAAAAGAAAGAAGTCAGACTTCGGAATGTAGACAGACATCTGCTGATCTAGACTGGTCGTATGGAATGTATTGTTATTTTTGTGACTTCTGAGGCATCAGCTTCAAGCACAAAGGCTTATCAGGAAAACAGTATTAATCCAGTTTACCCAATTCTGCAAAACTTTCCTATAATAGTCTTTACTGGCATTGTATAGATCTTCAGAGTGTGACAGACAAAATTCATTTTGGGGCTTCACCACTCAGAATTAATGAGGTGGTTCTAAATTTGCGCCGATAAAATCTTTATACCACCTCATGCTGCAGTGCATGCCTTATATAGTATGCAGAGAGGTAGATGTATATACACACATTCATTCACTTTATTTCTTTATCTTTAGACTTACAGGGCATAAAGCCTAAGATCTAGTATTTTTAATACTTCAATAGTCCTAAAATGTCCATAACTATAAAGGTAAATGGCCTATGAAACGATATGCTTAGTATCTTTAAAGGAATAATGTGTTTAGAGACCCAATGAAATAAGAGTAAATCTGTCAACATAGGACCTACTTTAGAGAACGTGATAATTTCCATGAAGTTATTTTTTTCTATCAGGAAAGCTGTTACTCAGTTAGATAAAAAGCCCATTAGAGAGATGAAAGGGGGGAGGGGGGAGAGAACCAAATATGCATTTTAATTACTTGAATTAAACAAAGACAGGGAAAAAAATGCCATTTGGCGAAGCCAGCCAATATTTGGTGTAAAACAAATAACTAACACAATTCACACAGCACTGAAAGTAAGTTGGGATTTCTGAGTGTCTAAACATGGAAGTGGTATAAATGTTTATTTGAAAGGGAAAAACAAAACATTCAGGGGGCTTTAAGTTTACACAATTAAGTTATTTCATTTTCTTTTGTGCTTGCTTTTATTACTAAGCTCAGATTGGTTTCAAAGCATTTAAAAATGTGGGAATTGGTGGAGGAGAGTGAAATGTTTCTACTTATGCCATCTGAGTATTTTGTGAGTAATTGCAAAAGTGGCAGTATCTAAGACATAAGTATGAAAGAAGACTTTACAGTAATTTTAGTAGTAATAGAGCAAACAGCAACAAGACTCAAAATCCATATGCTATGATAGATATAGAAAGTCAGGTAGTTCTTAAATGTAGACTGCCTGAGGCAGTCTCTGAGACACAAATTTTGAAACTGGGGAAACACGCTAGAAAGTAACCTCTAGGTCTGCTCTGTTCTTAAAATTTTCCTCCGACATCATCTGTTGACCACCTTCAGGACAGGATAGGCTATGCAAGCGACTGGCCTAATCCTGAGGGGTCACTCCTGTGTTGGCTTCTTGCATTGCTGGGAATATCAAGCTCTAAGCTTCCAATAATTACAGCAAAATAATTAAGCACTATGAAATTCCACCACACTAAGTATTATTCATGTACATAAAGCTAGACATGTGCTTAATGCCTCTGACAAAGCAGGGCCATGAAGTACCAGATTATATTACTTGAGTTAGAGTAATTGACCTCCTGGCTGTGTGTTTTCAGCAGATTTTGGTACTTTTTATATGTAAGCCACCCTAGTGAGACGTGGTCATCCATTTTGGGCCAGTCGGTGCAGATTTGTTTCTGTTAAGACTAATATTTCAGAATTAAATATCAGATCCAGTTCAATAGTATATTCAATTCCAAATATGAACATACCCTCAGAGAGTGAGAATAGAGAGAAAGGTCAGATGATATCATTAACACTGCTAAGAACAGCTACGGGGTTTGAGAAGTAGGCTGAAGAGAAGGAACATTGCTTGGACAGGAGCCAGAAGGCTGCACTTCGGTGAAATTTTTTTTATTAAGTTCTAAGTATGCTATTTCCATTTGGTAAGGGTCTTTGAGGATGGCGCCATCCAGCTTTCAGGGGTGGAAAGCACCAGCAGTCTCAAGAATCTTGTTTGCCCAGGTTGCCAATAGTTAGAAATACTGCTTTGAAGACCAACACCAGTAAGACCTATAAAGACGTGACCAAATGGTTAATTAAGATACGTTTGCTTTCATCCTTCATTTAGAGAATGAAAACATTCTAATGGGATGTACCTCTTGAATGATCTAGCCATTACTATGTTATCTCTAATTAGGTAATGAGATTTGATATTTTAGGTCTATTCAGATACCTTTCAGGTTTTTTTCATACAAAAGCAGTTTAGTCCCTCGATGTATCTAATAAAGTGAATTCATTGAGATGATGTGTTGAAGATTAAAGAACTAAATCTTGCAATTATTACAGTCATAAAACATGCTAAGCAATAAAACTGAGAAGTATTTTATAGAATGATTTAGTACTTTTGGTAGTCAGCGGAAGGAAACAAATGAGTTTGGTCCTAATGGATTTTCCTTGAAAATCAAGGAAGCCAAACTGAGTTACGAAGTCAGTGTGAACGGGACAGATAACACCCATAAGCCTCTTAGCACGTCTATAACGCAACACAGGTGCTTGCGAACACTTCTGAGGTAGAGCTGGCAGAGCAAGCTCTTGAATGGGCGAGCTGCGTATCAGCATGTCGCTGTGCCTAAGCTAACCAGCCCACCGAACGACACGCCGCTAAGTCAGGTGCCACATTTTGCTGAAGAAAGCCGTTACCTGCAGGACATCAGCTAGTATCTCTATAGGACTCTGCACCTGAACTCTGTGGGCAGACTAGCTTGGAGATCACCACGCACCTCTCCAGCCTGCAATTACAGATATTCCCTTAGTTTCCAAGTTTTATCCAAAATTCCAAAGCATAAAAGGTGCTATATATTCTCCACAGTGTTTATTCATTTCACATAGTAGTTTCCACTACTCACTGCCATTCCTCTTGCCAGCTCTTTTTAAAAATGTAACCTACTCAATTGCCATCCTTCATTATAATCCAAAATTTATAAATACAAGAAAATGACTGCTTAAAAAAAAAAAAAAAATCAAAGCACTTGGCTGACTATTGGGATGTGGTATTACAAATCTCTTTGTTTGCTGTGAAAGAGCTTGTCTTTTCCTTCCAAATGCTAGTCTAATTTTCATAATAATGATTTTAGCTTTCCCTTCCTTTTTTTAAAAAACAGCATTAAATTAAAAAATGAATATGTTCCAACAGTCAAATCTGTTGGTGGCAAAACATACTTATTCTTAATGGGTGTATAACCTTGTTAAAGGCTGAGTGAAAACTAAATGATGTCCTTACAAAGAGAGAAACAATGCAGCTTGTTTCTGGCATAAATGGGGTGGTGGGGAGGGGGGAATAGTGTGAGCTATAAACAAATCTGTGCAATGGAGGCAAGCTTAGTGTCTAGCAGGATAACTGTCTTGTATAAAGGAATAACTGCAGGAGAGTGACTGATAGAAGTGAATGATTGGCAGAAGAGAGGCTGCTGTGGTGACCCTTGAAAAAGCAGTTTTCTTCCTTAGAGTCTACGCTCTTCAGTATCCTTGACTGAGGAAATAAATCAATGCACATTTCCTAAAATGCATAACCACGTTTTTTCTAAATGGGAACTCGGCTTCTGAATATCTGTTATGCACCATAGGTAGAAGCTTTCTCTTGCTAGTGAATAACACACAGTTGAAAAATCTTCAGACCTGATTCTTAGGTGGTGGAAGATGGACTTTCACTGGAACTATGTTGATTTACGTGAGCCGACAATCAGCACTTTAACTTCCGCGGCATTAGAAAACAGGAGTAGTTGTATCAAGAAACGCTTGGATGTTCCTCTGCAATGATGAAGAATCATAGTAATTTCACATTTCCTATTTGAAGTTAGAGCAAGTACATAAAATAACGGAGCTAAAAATGTTTATTTCCCACACTTCAGAATGATCTTAGAGGTGGTGAAGTTGGTTTATATTTTGAATATATAGAAAAGAGAAATAATGTGGGAGAATTTTTTAAATTAATATTTTTAATTAATATTTCTGTCTTTAAAGAAAAGAGGGAGGGTGTGGAGAAGTGTTAAAAATGAGGTATGTTGGCACCCAAAAATGTAACCCTAGCATTTAAATATGAAGTCAAAGCTGACTGAATTGCAGATGAATTCTAGCTGTGGGTCTTTTTCTCACAGATTCATTTTATTCCTGGGGGTTTAGATGGTAGATATCCACTTTGCAGACAGGGACAATAAGCGGTTCACGGCCGCACCATGAACGGGCAGAGGGATGGGAAGGGAGGCTGGGCCACGCCGTCTGCAGTGCCGCTTTTGGCCTTCCTCCGACCAGAGCTTGAAGATGTGCTGCTGGACCACCCAACAGGCAGCACCTCATCATGCTTGACCACGGGAGTGTTTCATGGTGAGGCCAGGGAGTAAAAGCTCTAACACATAAGTAAACCTCCAAAAGAAACATTTTCTTTTTTTTTTTTTTTTTGTAAACTATGGCCAAGGATACAGAAGCTCAGTGTTTAAAGGGACTGTTATATCGGTGTGTAAGGAGGCATTCAGTACTAAGATGTAATCATTGCTATGGCAACAATGTTTTCCAGATCAGTGGATAAAATGCTGGTTTCAAACTTGTGTCTATAACTTGTAAGTAGACTTATTTATCCTCCGGTTTATTTCCTCCTGTAGTCTCAATTACCACAATGCAGCTTGTAAAGAGCACAGTACAACAATTGATGAAGCATGTGGGTTCAACGATTCATATATCGACACAATGAATTAAATGGAAAACTAATTAATAATAATAATAATAAAAAAATAACAGTTTGCCCTCTATGGCTTCTTTCATCAGAGAAGCTCAAAGAGCTTTGCAAATATTAATTAAGCCTCAGAGCACCCTGATAAGCATCTCTCTCTTCCTCTCATTTTCTCCCTGTAACTAATATTAATTTCTGGATTACAGTGAATCAGAACTACAAATCAAGAAGAACTGGAAGGGACAAAACATCTGTGTACTGTTTTAAGGGTATCCACAGAATCACAGCCTGCGCCTGTGAAACCAAATGCTGCATCTGATGCTATGCAGAATAATCTGTGCACCTGCCCCTGCACTCCTGTTTTCATGAAACATTTCTTTGGTCCACAGCACATGCAGCCATCTAATCGGATTTTTTTATCGACATATAATCCTTTCCTAATCAGTAAACTGTATTGATTGTTCATACTACTACATTTACGTTCTAATACACAGATTTAGTCAAAGTGATTTTATTATTATTATT
>VZTL01003848.1:8435-21025 GCA_013400535.1 Scopus umbretta
AGCGCCATGGTAGACTTACCTAGGTGATGCCGGCAAACTTGAGCGTAAAGTTTGAGTCTGGAATGATTGTCGCACTCCTCAGTGCCCCAAGGCTGGTTAAACCATTCGCTCACGAGCTCATCTGTTAGCTTTTGTGCCACAGTCTTTCCCACCCGCATAATCCCATCACGTAACACTTTGCAGATTGGTTTGTGCTGGCCAAGTCTACACATCTGGTGAGAAAAGAAAAAATACTTGTAACTAGATGCCAAGCACCTGAATAAGTTACACAGACTGGTTTGTAGTGTAAACCCCTTATTATCAGCACAGGTCTGGTGGCTTCTTAAAAAAATAAAAACAAAAGGCTATGTTTATCTGTTGACTTGAATTGCATTCATAGCAAAACTAAGGTTACAAAGTAACCTTACATATTCAGTAGTACACAATGTGCAGGCTAAAAAAAGGAAATGGTTTTGTCTCCAGCCTAGTTACAAGTTACAGGAAAGCAACAGTTTCTTTAATCTACTCCTTGCTCTTTAGGTTTGATTGGGCCTTCAAACATTAGGTTGCAACTGTATTAGTACAAGTGTTATATCTTCTGTAAATAAGCGAATGTGTACTGGAAAGAGCAGATGGCAACAAATACCCCAAAATGCACAGAGAATCACAGTATAACTCAATTAGATAGTATTCTTGGACTCTGAAAGTGCAGAATGTCCTCAAAATGAAAGATATCTTTATTCAAATAATTAAAACTTAAAAACCATGGATTTCTCCCAATGAACATGCAGTAGAGCATAAGTGACACTTAAGAAGAAATAATTCAGTGTGGTTCCCGTTTCCAACCTCGTATACAGCACTCAAGTCCCTGAAGAAAGTTTTGGCTCCATCGAGCAAGGCCTCATTTTCTGGACACACTACAATATAGGCGACATCCCGATGGCCCCCGTATGGGTCTAGCAACAGCCTCTCCCAGAACGGCAAGGAGAACGGAGAGATTGTCAGGAAGTCCTTGTCATAACCCACTAGTAAAGTTGGGATTGGAAGAGGCTCAGGGGACTCCTCAGAGCCTTCAAAGAGAAAAAGAGAAAGAAAAAATGTTAAAATAACTGGTTTAACTGCAGTGGGTTCTCTGATGTACCAGGAAGTAGGTTCTTTTACAGGAATACTGGAAATAACTAATCCCTTGCCATGCTGAGTTTCCCAGAAGTTTGACCATAGTGTGGAAACATATACCAAGGCTGTATCATGCCTGATAAACCATGTTATCCCACAGTGTTTTTCCTTGGAAAAAATATTTAATAAAGGAGAACAAAGGTTTATATTGTACTTAAATATCATAAAAACAAAGTTCAGACTGCCAAAGCAGAGGGAGCCAATCCAAGCACAATTTAAACTTTCCTAGAAAGTTGCAATAGAACATCTTTCAGCATACTGTAAATACATGTATTACCCTTCCTGGGGCTTAATCTCATGGTTTTACTTTGTCATAAGCATAAACACATCTCATGGGTTCCTAATAACATGAATACATAAAATCTGATTTTACAGTTCTTCATCTACCTCCACCTGATTATGCAAAATTACTAAGTAAAACGGTTAGGCAAGCTTATTTCCAGGTACATAACACTAAGCAAAGTTATCATAATTCTAAAAATTGCCTCCTGCTCCTCTCCAGAGGAAGTGCTCCAGAGCACTTGCCATCACAGCTGAGAGGATTACCACCCAGTTTAACATGGTATCTCCCAGACACTGTACTCATTGGAAGAAATATTGTTGAAAATTTCAAGCAAAAATATACCCAGTAGTTTCTGCAGAATTTAATCCAACCTTATTAAAAAATCAACATTCAGTGAAAGTTACTGAATCTATATCAAAGGCTCTGCTACTTACTATATGGTAATTTCAGTTTTATTCTCTGGTAACAATTGGCAAATCCTAACTCTTAAAGTTACAAATGCTGGAAAAGTTATTAGAAGTACTCATCGTGAAGCACAATAGCTTTAGACAGAAACTGTAGTTACCACAAGTTGTCCTAGCCCCAGAGGAAAGCAGCAATATAGTAAATACCAACAGAGAGAAAATAAAGCAAAACACGATGGAACTGTAGAAAAAAACTAAGCAAGACTGCATCAGTTAAGACTAAAGTAAACTGCAGGTGAGAAGTATGTATTTAAAGGTCAGTCATTGTTTTGCAAATGGGCACATACAAAACGTACTTTGTAATCTGTATTTTCCAGAGGTGTCACTTAAACCGAAAGTTCTTACTAAGACTATAGGAAACTTCAGAACAAGCAAACCTCTTCGTGGAGAAAGCATACCCACTTTTTGTATATTTGTATAGCTCAGAAAGCCCCTCTTCCCCGTTATGATTTGGTACAATTTTAACAGCTTCCTCTCTTCCTGTTGTTTATATACCAGCTAGTTTCAGTACAAGCCAAAACACAGATTCAGATAAGGAGTTTGATCCTCACCCAGCATTTTTGCACTCTGAAGAGCCCAAAAGGGTGGGTGGGGGGGAGGAACTACCTAAAGAGCCTGTTTGTTCTAATGTATTTCCAGAAGAAAGTGCACATTTCTAGAAAACTATGCTTTCATTTTAACTGTTGGCATATAACACAATATATGTACCATAGGTTCCCCGTCCTGCCATCTTATGGAATTGCTGCCAGGTGAGTGGTCCCTGCACATGCTGGATGTTCTCCCAGGTCCTTCCTGTTCGCTTCTTCTGGATAGCATCCTGGAGGAAGGGCTGTAGTGACAGCAGCATGCGCACCACATCCTGGGAGGAGAGCATGCTGATATCCAATACTGCAAACGACAAAGGAACATCAATCATTTTCAGTGAGGAACAGGAAGAATTAATTTGAGGTGGCAACATTTTTTGGTTTATTGTTCCTTCACATTGCTCTTCACAATGTCCATTACATTTGTACAACTCTGATTAGCTTAATGGCATTTCATGTGGTACTTTATGAAAATATTGCTGAAATAAAGCTGTCATCATTGTCCTTTTCACATACCTTTCAATGTCACTGTTGTCCAGCTCAGTTCATAAGAAGTCAGAGCATCTTCAGCATATAATATTTGATTATGAAATAACTTTTTTTTTTTTTTTGGCAACACTTGCATACAGAACAGTTCTTTTCTGCTGACTGCTTATACCCTTCTCCAAAAAAAGGCATCATAATTCTGCCCTGCCCTCAATACTTGAATTTGTTTTGCATCTCTGCTTCAGATTTGTGAACTTCCACAGGTTCTTATACAATTTAGACCACAAAGCCTAAGGACAACTGGATTATTGGTACTTCATATGTAATTTCTAAAGCTTTCAGAAATCTTACTTTATTTCTAGAATATTTTAATGCATATCATTTCCCACATTAAGTGGCTCACGACTGGCAAGTTTCAAACAAATTTACAGATGTCACAAAAAAATTCAAAGGAAAAAAAAATTGTTCTGACCCGTACCATTGCTGTGAGGCCAAGAATGTACAGTGGCACTTCTTACTAGGGCTTCATCCACTTTCCCACCAGTTGGGTTGTCCACATACTGCCTGCCTTGCTCAAGGGCATTGAAGCATTCTATCCAGGAGTCGTTACTGTCTGCCTGCAGTCTGTCGTAACTCCAGTTCATACATGGGAGCGTCTGACGATTATTGGAGGACATATAATCCAAGCAGCTCAAAGATGTGAAAGGCTGTGTGTGCTGATTCTGGAGGAGCAGGAGGAGGCTCATTGGAGGTTCCTGGGTTCTTCTAGCTCCCTCTCCCATCTGAGAGATCAAGTTGCTTTGACATATCATCAGTCGTCTTTCTGCAGCTTGGCCAATGTCTGAGGTCTTGCCAAAAATATCCAGCTCATCCTCAATGAAGAGCCCAGAGTTGTAACCTAGTTTGCGGTTCATAATAGCACTAAAGCCACAGGTGCAACGGTACTGATCCTCATTAGATGAATCTGGGATGTATAATCCAACATCTGCACCTTTAATATTCATATTACAGGCGCATATACAACAACTATCAAAGTTACGGTCTTTGAAGATGTTCAACACAGAGTCTGAAAGAATTAAGGTGACGTACAGGCTGTGGGCTTCTGGGATTGGCTGGACAGTAGCTGGCTCCACAGAATTAAGTGGTCGTGTTGTAGAAGGGGTAGAAGCAGGTGAACCTTGATCTGTGCTGTCATATTTTACAGATCCTTGACCACTCGCAGTACCCCCACCTCTAGGAGTCCTTGGGGTCCTGGGAGTGCGCGGGGTAGGGACAGAGAAGCGGGGAGTTGCTGGTGACGGCAGAACTCCTGCCCCACTGTTGCTGGCCGGAGCAGTGCTATTTAGCGTCACGGGTGTATTCATCTGAGGAGTGTTCATCTGAAGATAGTCTTGGTCGGCCAAACTCCCAACACTAGGCACATTGCTACAAGAAATATATGAAAAAAAAACAGAGTCAAATGCCATCACGAACTGGCTGCTTGTGAAGACTGATTTTGTCAAAACTTATTTTTAAATGTAAGGAGATGGTGAAAACTAAAAGGATTCATTGTAACTGCAGGAAAGAAAGAACACCTTCAGACATTCTGCTCATAACCTTTTACTCAAGTCTCTCAACTAGAATTGTAATTCTCATCATGAACACTGTTGTTTCTTATCAGTGTAATAAAAAGGTATCATCTCAGGCACTTAGACCTCTTAAAGATTATTCCCATGACCTAAAACTCAAATGCTATTGAGAAGAATTTCTAGATAAATTATCAAGTTAAGGTTTCAGGATATTTGTAACTCTTTAAGGGAAAGAATTGTAGCTCTTGTTTTAAACACAATTAGCTGTAAAGAGATATACATTAATGGAAATGAAGAAAATATTAGAGAGGCATAGAAATCTTACTTTATCTTAGAAACTATCACTTTAAATAGCTGTCAGAAGTCGTGCATGTGGCACCTATATATGATACTGCCTCATGGTGGTATGGAACTGGTAACAGTATTTGAGATACTATAAATGCAAATACTCATTTAGGATTACACAGTCTACAGGACAATATGACACATTCCATTACAACCCTTAGGCCAGTAAAGCTAAGAATCATATTTTTGGGTCATCTTCTGTCATGACTGGTTTATATTACTCTGTTTTTGTCATTTTCTGCCGAATTTAAGTGACCAGAGAACAGTTTGTATGTTCCCATGAGATCAATCTTCTCTCTGGAATGACTCATTATATGAAGAAACAGGTAATACGGGGCAAATCAAAAGATTAAGATCTTTACTTAAATTTTCTCTTTCCAAGTTGCTAATAAGCTGCTCACTTTTCTTGAAAAGTGTTCATTACATATTAGGGCAAGTAAAAAGTGTTAGAACTCAGTGAGTCTCCTGATAAAGGAGGGGAAACAGTTTTGGGTTTTTTTTCATGTTTGTTCTTACTGTGTATTTTGTGTGTTATTTAAAAGGAGTACTATTTTAATGCTCACGTATCATTAGTGACTTGAAAAGGAAAATAATGAAGACCTTACTCCTTAGAATCATTTTATTACCTTGAACTGATGTATGTCCAACTCAAAGCAAGAGAGGAAAAAAAAATGAACAAAGGTTTGAAGGAGTTCTGAATCTGAAGCATACTGAACGCCTCAGACTAATAAGAAATGTGACCTAGAAACCTTGATTGGCAATCACCACTCTGTTGGAAGCCTGCAGTAATAATCTTCACTCTAATTGGATTATATTGAAAATGAAAGGGTTTTTTTCTCCAACAAATACCTGAAATTAATAACCAGCTCAGGCCTGGTGAATCAGTTACTATTATGAAAAAAAACTGAGATTAAATTGCTCTCTAGGCACTATCAAGGGTTTCCAATTTCTTTTTTGCAATTCTTTTGAGAACACTGAAGGATCCTTTTGAGCTGGAAAAGCACTGATTTAAAGGATTTACAGACTGATTTAAAGATACAGGCTACTTCGTCTAGAAATGAATGCAGTGCAGCAGGAGACCTTTGTACTATTACGGTGCCTTTTAAGAGGTTTTATGAATTTAATGGTGGAAATTCTTGATATCCATCAAAATCTCCAGCAATGAATTTCTTCCATAAACACTGTTAATTTCTGAGACCTGAGTAAGGAATAAATACAAGCTTTTAAATTTAATAGCAGTCTTTGCTTATAGGTCACAGCACTCTCATACTCCAGAGAGACTTGGCTTCTTTTCTCTTAGTATTTAAAAGGGGAGGATAGTATCTATCTGATCAGCATCTGTCTGATTAGCAGCTCTGTGTGTGACCCATTCATGTTAAATAACAAGAACTCAGAAGAGCTAACATGAGAACATGGAGAAGAGAGCTGTCACAGGCGTGCTCAAAATTTTAAGAGCCCTCAGAAGGCAGACTGGTTATCATGATGACCAGGTATCATCAGACTGAATACACAAGTACAAACAAGAGGGGTGCCTAATTGTAGGCTAGAGAACTGGACACTGAAATGGGAGAACAGAGACGTGAGACATTAAGTGCCTTAATTTTATTCCCAAACACTTCTGGTTTATGTTAAACTACAATATTTTCCTGTATGAGAAATTGCAATTAATTCAAGTAACACACGTTACGTTCCTGTTCTTTTAAAAGCACTAAGAGTGTAGTGGACACATGCTGTAACACCACCAATTTCCAAAAGCTGTTTTTAATTCACATGTTCCTACTATCAGAACTTTTTTGATCTAAGGCAATGACAAATTGAAAAGGTTTAAAATACATTTGCAGGATATTTTATGGTTCTGGTGCATAGTAAAGCACAGTTAATATATGCAAAATTTTAATTAACGAGCCATTTTAGGTATGGACATGACAAACTCATTTCCTTCCAGACTGTACTTACTTGTAGCCATCTCTAATGAAAGTGGCTGCAGGTGGCAAAGGAAGTTGTTCAATTTTAGGAGGAACAGCCCAAGAAGGCCTGAAAATGCAGGCATCTGGTATCTTCAGAGGTAGGAGGCACTGACTTGGCAGTATCTTCAGCGGAGCAAATACAGAGGAGCCCACAAAAGGCTGAAATGATGGAACTTTGTGCACGTACGAAAAATCCTGTAACATCCAAGTGACATCGTTTACAACAATATAGCAAGGTCGATCTTTATATTTATTTTTAATTAAAACCTATTGTACTGTTTGAACCCTCTACAACTGCCTTTTTTTCCGAAGTTAAGTAATTTATTCATTCTATAAAACATTCAAGAGCAGTTCCTTCAACGAAACTCAGCTGAGGCTCCTTGTTACACTGAGAAGATGCTATACAACTTTAATGTCAGTAGATTTCACAATTAGATTAGACTCATTTAAGACAAGCTATGTCTGAAAAGTGAGTAGTGTACTGTGAAATTTTCATACTACCTAACTTTAAGGACCTAATTTAGGCACTTAAAGATAGCTCTTTGCAAGAGTTCTATACTGACAATGGAGAGAGAGGCTGAACCACAGTGTGAAGAAACCTTAGGTGCCTTAAGTCAGCCTCTCTGCATAACCCCTACGTTGGGGATTAATATAATCCAAGTAGTAACAGTGAACACTTCACACTTTCCAAATATTAAATATAAATACAGTATTAAATATAAATACATAAACAATCTAGTAAACATAATATTAAGTCCAGTCAAACTGGACTTTCATTGATTGTCTTGTTTGTTGGCAGAGAATGATGACAAGAACTTCAGCCAGAGTTTCTAGAGCTATTCCAAGTTTCTTTCAGAAGAAAAGAACTAGTCCTTTTGAGGCACTACTGCAAAGTAAAAATCATCATTAAAATAGTAACAGTAGTCTCTCTCAGAATTTCAGTATTTAATATTTCATTAGATCTTTGCATTTTTTCCCTTGCACCTTGTAAAGCATTGAGAGATGAGAAATGTGTGGATTACTACCTTCAGCTGCTGAATACTCAGCACAAGAAATCTACTTACATGTTCTCAAAATGATTAGCAATGGGTTTAGCTGCTTGTTTCCCCCACTGGTGTATATGAGCAGGTGTGACACACTTAAAAGCAAGTAATCTGTGCTGTTGGAAATGTTATCAGGCAGAGTTAAAATACGTATTTTAATACTCCTAAAATGGTTGTGAGGGAGATTAAAATATATTCAGTATCAATGACAGCCTAAAAACTGTTCCCACTCAAAAAACTTCGGCTCAACAAATTCCAATTCTTTCCAGGCCCAAATTATCCTAGTCTTAAGCAAATAATTTACTGCACAAACAGAAGAAAAAAAAAGAACCAGCAAGGTCCGTAACGAGGCAAAGTCTTACAAACCTTACAAAAAACTTGGTAGATACACAAACTATACCAGACAAATGGACAGCTGTACTTCAGCAAAGCCTCTAAGAAGATGCCTTTTCTCATCATGCCTTCAAGTTATGAAGTTAGGATAGAAGGAAGAAGAGATCTTGCAATAACAAAGCAGACTTGCTACATATGCCTAGCTTTCCAGGTGGTTAACTGTCTCCACAAGAGGCTCACTGATAACTGACTCCCTTACACTTTTGTAAAGTCTCTCTTTCTCAACAGAATTGTTTGTAAAAGCTCTCTACCAGCTCAGCCTCTTCACAGCTGTCAGCTTAATCTGCAGCCCTGTGAGCTGGTAATTCCTGGGTCTCACTTTATGATACTTTATCATAATATGGAGACATAATCCCTGAATGCAACAAGCTGTCTTACTCCCTCCCAAGGACAGGGACTTCCTCCTGTCCCAGGGACATAACTAAATGGCCTTACAGAGAAAGTCATCCCTGTGGCTGGCCTGTGCTTTACTGTCACTCTGCGTAAAGTATACTATTACTGCCATACAGGAAAATGTACTAATTCATAACTAAATCATTTATATTAAGAAAAATTTATATATCAGTATTCTCATATTGATATATAGCCACTTCTTGTCCATGCAACTGCTTTCTGTGCACAGCTGTCTCAGCAATCCAGATGCTCAAAAACAAGCCTTCAGTTAATTCCAACATTCACAGGAGCACAAAATGAAAGGGAAGGAGGTAGTGTTGGGGAGAGAAATGGCTGCTGAAATAGAAGGAACAGGCTGTGGCAGGTTAGGTACAGGGTGGGCCTGAAGGAGAAGATTAGGCTATAAAATCAAGGGTCGGGGACTACCAGGAAGACAGTTATAGTGTATATCTCCCTTTTTATTACCTGCATACAAACGAGCTTGCTGCAGAACAAGGCAATGTATTTCTACAAGGAAATGTGCATTTTTAAATAAAAAAACCCTCAGGCTATGTGCATGGAAATATGATAACGATAGCTTCTGACAAAAGTGACAAAAATTGGCCCAAAAATTTAAGTAATGCAGAATACACACAAGCAGGCAGAATGATTTTCTCCTACCTCTTAACTTGTGCTAAAGATGGAACAATGAAATACAAACCAATGTATACTAGGTGTTTATGTTAAGTCCTTTTATGTGATGCTATGAAAAATGGATACGTCTTGATATGTAAAGTCGGGGAGGTGAGTACTAGTACCCAGCAGCAGAGTCCCCATTTAAAAATAGTTCTTTACTCAGATACACTATAGGACTCAATATAGGAGTAACTATGTGACATTACCTGACCTGTGTTATACAGAAAGTCAGATAAGAATGGTCCCATCTGGCCTTAAAACTTGTGAAGTAACATCAGCTGAAGAAGAAACAGAGCAAGTTCAACCCCTGGGCTTTCTCAGAGATTTTCAACCCTAACCAAAAAAGGCAACATTTCAGAGAGAAAAAGGCAGCCTTTCTACATGCATGATTTTATCCTAGCTGCATCCCCAGAGACTGGCAGCAAGGAGTGGCTATACATAAAAGGTGCTACAGAAAAATTATCTGAAGAAATAAATCATTTAACAACTACGTAGTCACAAGTATGATGCTTTTTCATATATGTACATTCTTTCTGTTACGCATAGGGCTCATTTCACATATAATATTGTTTGTTTCCTGAGATCACACAAACATAAAATTACGAGAAGAAAAATACCTATAGTTAAAATCAGGGAAGCAATTAAAAAGCTCTTTTACTAGAGAAGAATTTTTTTTCCAACTAAAGGCAGATATGTACTTTACATGGATCCAGTTCACATTTGTTAAAGCAGTCTGCTACACACACTACATGTGACTTTTTTATAAAAATCAAAACATACATAGATGAGATTATAAAAATACCACATCTTGGGCATGTTACCTTAATTTCTTCAGGTTTAGGGCTACCTAATCCATCTTCCACCTCCATTTTAAACTCAGTAAGCTGTGTTGGAACCATGTTGACCATAGGACTTTCCATCATTCCCAAGGTAGTCACAGTCTCTGAACTTATTCCATCTTTATAACTCATTACCGGGGAGAAGGCAGGGTGTTGTTCTAAAGAAGGTGGTGTTGGGAACATCCTTTGGAGATCTGCCACTGCTAAATATGATGAAACAACACACTGTTAATGATTAAAATACAAATTCTCAAGGACATCTAATGAAACAGAAGAGACTGACTCAATACTAGCTTTTACTGCATCAGTTAAAACCTAGCAAAGATTCTACAGACTTACTAGAGTTCTGGCACCAGTATAAATCTAGATGAAAAGTTAACTCCTAGGGATAAATTCCAAAAATTCCTAGGGATACTTTGCAAGCTTATTGTTCACCAGAAACAAGAAACTGGTAGATACACAAATTCTATGTACAATTTTAACAGCAACAAAAAATTTCATAATAGAAGAGATTAATTAACATTAATGCAAAGTTCAACCCAGCAACTGTTACTAAGGAAATACAGAGTAGTTTCTTCCCCTTTTTAGTGCTGACACAGAGCCCCAAAACAGGAGGCTTTTGGAATTAGTGTGCATTTAGCTGTGTTTTTCCACTGACAGTCACCGTAGTCTCATTTGGTCCACAGTAACATAATGCCTGAAGGTAAGACAGGCTACTGCTACTAACACAAGCATAGGCAATATTGCTTAAGAATCAGACTGTCAGACATTCAAAAGTGACAAGTGTGTCAAAGGAAGCCACAAAGTTATAATTTTGCATCACAAGATATTAAGCCAGGAAAATCCCTAAATTACTTCTCAGTAAATGCATGTAATATAACCATCCATCATATATTTTTCTTCTTTAAGCAAAACAAACAAAAAACCCCAACAGAAATGCTTTATAAAGTTTAATGCAATCAAACAAAAATGAGAATAAAGTCTTGTATTTTCTCCCAGCTATGTTTTTTTTTTCCTTCCAGCTACCAGCTTCCATATTTATTTTGCTTAAAATTCAGAATATATGCTATCTTTTCCTGACTTGAATTAGGACATAACCATATTCTCTGGACATAACCATCACTCTGGTGAATTCACTGCTGAAATACTCAAATTACCGAAGGGTAAATTCCCATAGGTGTCTCTTCTTAACTACTTTTTCTGACAGACTAGATGCCTAATTCCATTTCCACTCCTATACATACATCAAACACAAGTTGATAGGACACAAGGACATACTTGTATTCAGTAACTTCTACAGCCTAAAGATTATGGAAAATTCATAAATAAATACAGATCAATTCTGACTGGTAGACACTGCGTTGTGGAAATGTAAACCTGTGAAATACAGTACTACTCTCAAAAACTAATTGAAAAAGACAGAAATAAGTGATGGAATTAAAATTATTCTTCTCCCCACCCCCACCCCCTTTTCTCAGTCTTTGAATTTAGAAGACCATAGTCTTGTCCTGATATAGGATAAATTAATGTTGAAAACAGGTTCAGCAGAATGGAAAAAACTAATTTCCACCCAATGGTAGTATGAAATACAATCTTCAGGATGCCAGCTGGATTAGCTACTGCCTCTGTTTTTCAACAAAGAGAAGTGTGCTTTAGAAACTGGAGAAAGCAGGACAGGAAGGAAAGTTAAAATGAAATGTGGTCAGTGGGGCTTTGTTATGATGTACAAGGCATTCCAGTTCCCTGCAGATACTGTTATGCCTTGACAGCTGGCCTCAAGGGGACAGCTACAAAACAGAAGTGGAGTGTACCTATTTAATTTACTTCATACAGCTCTATAGTATGTAATTTTCTCATATTCAAGCTTACTCCAGTTACCAAAATTCTGCAGTGCAGATTCATAAAAAAGTTTAATTACAAAAAATCCCCCAACCCTACAGCAACAGGCTAACTATCATTATTCATTTTCATGTGTGTCATGCTTGAAAAAGCTTTGCATATTTTAAAAAGCTATGGATCAACTAAACCTGTCAAAATCCAATCTCTGTATACTTCAGACTTCTACATTTGAGTAAATCAGCACAGCTTTTATGGGTCCATAAAACTGACTCATCTCCTTCAGACTGGTTTTTTTCTTCTCCTCAATTTGTTCTCATTACCAGCTAAAGTTAATGAGAAGGCATTAAAGAATGATTTGCAGAGAGATCTGATTTCTGCTTATAGCAGCCACAAAAATCAAACGTTCTTCCTCCTCACCACTAAGTAATCCGTAATTCATAATTTGATTGGTTAGTAGTATGTGAAAAATTCTCACCTTCCTCCTCTCACACATACATATACACATTTCTCTGTCATCTCAAAAGAAATGCCACATATATAGTCATAGAATCATAGA